>JASCZW010000919.1:0-224653 GCA_034211315.2 Aedes japonicus
CAATTTGTGAAGAAAAGTGCTAATCGTAGGAGGTCAAAATACGATTTTCGATCGGCTGGTCACCGCAAAATCATTATTCATTGAGTAACAGCTTGACTGTTTTTACTTTTTTCTTTGAGCACTCGATTACTTGCGCCACGAACAATCTGCCTTACAAATCTCATCAAACTTTAAACCCAAAGATGCGGAAAAACAGTCCCACATAAAAAAATCCCACACCAACCTGAAAATCGAACGCAACCATGTGAATCTTCCAATCGTTTTTTGATTTTTCCTTATCACCAAGAGAGTTCTTTCTAAAACGCAATATTGGATCCAAAATGTCCCCCCGTAAATTACGCACGCAATTTACTCCCCATCGTCTAGAACCGTGTGCCATTCAAAAAAGCTTAAATTTGGCTTTCGTTGCCACTCGAATATTTCCCCCTCCCTCGCTGTGCTTTCCCGAATTCATGCAGATATAAGCCACAGACGCTGTTTTTTTACCGTATTAACGAGTCGCACGAGCAATAAGGGGGCGAAAGACATAAGAAAGACACACACAAGAAGTCGGTAACGAATTTCAATTTTCCGCCGGAGTCTAACAGCAGTCGAAGACGACGATGGCGACAGCAGTCGTTTACGGTAGGTCGGCGCTGACGATGGTGACATTTAACGGTGTTTAGATCGTAACTCAAAACAGATGATAAGAAAGGCGTGCATGAGGCATGGGGTTACAGATTCCCATCTGCGTGTGAAATGTCATCAATTTCATTTTGAGTATGTTTTTTATTTTGGGGCAAATTGATGATCTATTTAAGGATGACGTGAGTGCGATTAAGATATTCAAGAGAAAACTTATTGCTAGGGTCGTATCTCAAACCCACTGTTAAAGCAGACAAATAGTCTGATTTGATTATGTACGTCTTGCTCTTACAGAATTAATAGAATAATCCTCAATCTGGATGGGATCTGGGGATCGATAATGCTGAAGACCAATTGAATTAATGAAATGAGGGTTGCTTGGGATGATTCTGTGGCTTCGGGCATTTTTAAATCCCCATTTTTTTTGGTTATCCCCGGCATGTGCTTCAGAAATATTCAAGTCTTCTGAAGGAAAAAAAAACTTAAGAAGGATAAAAAGGACTGATTTTATTTTGTTAAGGATACCATATAGCTGTTTGTTCTGAGAAAGAAAAAGATTGACATGTATATTTGATGATGATGATGTTTCTGAATAACGACCCTGTTAAATTTCTGTTTCGTAAAACTGAAACCCGATACGAGTTGAATCGAGATCTTGTCGGGTAAAATATAATCAAAATTTAAATTGCTATAGCAGGAAACCGGATGCTTTCGAAAATGAAAGAATCGAATTTTTTTTTCTTGTATTTCAAGGACCTGCCTAAGTAAGAGCGAGAGTGAGAAAACTGTTCCGCCCAGCCCTGCGTATGGTTTTAATGGTAAATCGTTTTAAAGACCAATGTAATATAAATGAACAATTATTAACAATTAAAGACTTTCCACGTTCAATTTCGGACACCAAAATAATACAGGCATACCTCGATAGTACGTACATCAACATTCGAACTTCAAATGAAAATTGCATAGAAACTACTGATTGTATCTGAGATCTAATACAATCAAAAGAAAGAACAAAACCTGCTCTTTTTTTTGGTCATATTCGATTGCAGATTCAACCAATAATTTTTATGCGCTTGCGATTTGAAGTGAGAAAGTTGATGTACGTACTATCGAGGTTTACCTGTAGCAGCAAAAAAAAATTACACATAATTCAACAAAACTGATTGTTAATTTCACAACAATAGAGTTTCATCTACATTAAAAACAGTTGTTTAAGATGTTAATCCTTCTTTCTTTAAAATTCTCGAACTTTCTGTGGTACACCCGCCATCTGGTTCCGTACGATATCCTCAGATACGCCTGCCGCATGACGATTCTCCATCTTTTCTTTAAATCATCGGTACCATTTGCTTTATCCTGAGTTTCAAATAGTTTCTGCTCGGCTTGAACCTAGTACTTCTCTATTGGGCGAAGTTCTGGACAGTTGGATTGGCTGTTTTTGGCACGTATTAGTACGTATCTTGTACCTTATACCTTATACCATTCCAGGACGGATTTCGCATAGTAACAAAAGGTCAAGTCAGGAAAAATAAAGAGATCTGAAGAGTCCTGGCTTCTGACAAACGGTAGTAACCGCTTTTGCAGACATTCTTTCTCGTACCCATCCTATTTGATAATGCCAGTAGAGACGAAAATTTTAGATTTTCGACCACAACTGGCCTGCCAAATCAAATATTTCTTCGGGAATTTCGACACTTTCTTTGTTAGGAAATACTAGGCAATGGCAATCTTTTGCTTCGCGGTATAAAATGCTAGACTCGGAAGCTGTTTCAAGTCTTCGAGTACGTATGTTTCGTCGTCCATTATGATACGAGAAAATGTTTGCAAAAAATTGGTGGTAAGCGCCTTAGCTCGATTTTTTACAGTAAAATTTTGCTTGTTTTTCACGGTTTTACGCTTGGTACGCCTTCAGTCCTTGCCTATGCTTCAATTTTTGCACGTATGATATTTGACTTCCTAAATTTGCGAGCCACATTTCGCACAGAAAGATTGGGATTTTTCTAATTAATTGCTACCACCTTCTTGTTCATGTGTCGGGAGCATACTTTTTGATTTGTTTCACTTTCAACCTTTCGATCCTCAGTCAAGCGCTGGTCAAATGCTTTGCAAGCACAAAATATGGTACTTTTCGGTAGTTTTAGTATCTTGGCCAGATCGCCTACCGATAAATTTGGCTTTTGCAGCCGTTCGTCCAAAATGTTTCAGTTGTCATACATGTGAAACTTTTCAGCGATCCGTGAAATAATTCAAAATCTACCCTGAATGAAAAGTGTCTGAAATTAAACGTGGACAGGCTTTACTATTGGATCGTACCCATGTTGAATCAATCTCACTCACTCACTCACTAAAACTATTTGAACCAAACCTGAGGTTTGTTATTAACCCCGGATCGACTCTTAGAGATTTGACCATGACATGACTTAGATTTGTTGTTCTGTTAAGTTTATAAACCGCGTCTTACTCTGTGAAATTTCCAAAATCTGGATAAGAAACCAAAATGCTCAGCCTTAGTTTAATCAGTTGACATATTTTTATTCAAACAGACTGCTAGCTCCCATCCTATACAACCTAAAACAAGAATATTAATGTTCGTGATGAACTCATTTATGTGGGGATACTTTATTTTTACTCAATGATGAACCGGTTAATACCCAAGCCTTAGAGCATCCGTATTGGGTGCAACTATCTGGGCGACTAAAATATTAGCGCATCAAGCTGTCATTTTAGTTTAATCGCTCAATCTCACACCGGTCGCTACTAGTGCTCCATCATCAATTTGACAGATTCGGTGATCGTCATAAACATAGTGAATTCGTGATCTGTTCCAAAGTTTATCACTAGTAAAAAACAATGGAAGTGGAGTTTTCTACATTTTCTTCGGATTCTTGTGTTAATGAGCATGAGTTGATGGGCCAGATGATGACCCAGGCACAGCCGAATCTTCATCTCAGAGGATCAAACGGGCCCGGTTGCCAAACATTGATCGTTACGCTGAAAAAGGTGTAAAGCGGTTGGTGGACGAATGCTTTGCACCCCAACCAACATACAACGCTGTCCAATTCCAGACGCACAGTCGCTTTGGCAATGCTTATACAAATTCCAGAGGTAATTTTCCCAAGGTTTTGGAATCTACTGGGTGTTTCTGGAGTTTCCGAAGTGCTCCGGGGAACCTGTAGGGGATATTTATGTTTTTTCACCAAGCGTCCGACGCCTTATCGTTCATGATTTCGCCTTGAGATCTTTGGTAGTTATGAAAAGAACCATTAATCACGTTGGTCTCTCTTGGAACCTCTGGGGTCCCCTACGGGACCAAACCACTTGTCTTTGAACCAAACCACGTAATGTGAGAGATCTTTAGTAGACATGAAAAGAACGCTTGGGCACAATGGCCACTCTGAAAACCTCTGAGGCGCCCCGGGGGAACCTGTGGGAGAGGACATTTATGTTTTCGCCCCAAACTTCGTCGTGCGATGGCTCTTTCTTCATGATTTCTCTTGTAGAGTCGTTCGGTTGGCATGAACAGAACCATTGGTAACATTGGTCACCTTGTGAACCTGGGGATTGGTACAAAAAAATAAATGTCCTTTCCTATAAGTTTCGCCAAATCACCACAGAGGTTCCCAAAGGGGCCATTGTGGTAAATGATTCTTTACATGCCTAGCGAATGGCTCTTCAGATGACATAAAAAAGAAAAGCCTGGCGCACGGCGTGGTTTTTTGCAAAAACGCAAACGTCCCCTCCTACAGGTTCCCCCGGGGCACTTTAGAGGTTCCGAGAGAGGTCAACGTGGCTAATGGTTCATTTCAGGCCTATCGAAAGTCTCATGAAGAAAACATATGAAAAAACCGTCGCTCCACGTGGTTTTGCGTAAAACATCTCCTACAGTGTCCCACCGGGACATCCCATAGGTTGCTAGAGCGGCTATTGTGGTTAATGGTTTTCTTTCATGCCAACCAAAAATCTATCCAGGAGAAATCATGAAAAATTCATCGCACGACGTGGTTTGGTGAGAGCAGGTTTACTCAGAGGCACGCTGGAAGCTTCAGGAACACCCAGGAGGTTCTATAACTTCGGAAAAATTACTCCTGGGATTCGTATAAGCGTAGCTGAAATGTTTGGAAGTGATTCAGAGCCCAAGTAGCACACCACGAACAAAATTAGTTGCAGCAACTTGATTATGACTAACAAAGGCACAATTATGTTTTCTCAACTTAATGGCAACATGTGTGCTACTAGGGAAGGTTTCCATGGGACAAACAAATAAGTTATTCTTGAAAAACCCAACCGCCGATTCGTAGGTACCCCAAGGGAATCGGGAATAATTGCGGAACCATCTGTAATCTGGACCCTAATCCTTGTATCGCTGAAACAAGAATAAAAGCTGGACCTTGTCTCAGAGTGTCATCAAAACCGGTTGAAAAACAACGAATATATATTGTTTTTGCATAAAAGACCTTTTCCACACAAGTGTTTCTAAGTTAAGTTGTTAAAATTTACATAAATTTCCCAGTTCTTGAAAAGAGGTACATAGTGAATAACTGCCGCTTGCCACTTAAACTTTCCAATCAAAATCAATTTGAAGCACTTCTGATCGCATGAACAACAATAAACAACAAGCCAATCGGAGATTTTTGACAATAGGCAGTCGAATAGCAATTCATGTCTTTTTATTATTGCGTCAATTATTCGGCTTTACCCCTATTTTTTAGCTCCTAGTGTTTATTTTAAATTTCTGCACGTTTTTGTTTTTTTATTTTCTTCCGATGTTTTGAGTTTTTATTTTCTTTCCGATGTTTCGCCATTCAAAATTTCACTTTTTGATTTCCTCTGCCTTTTTTTTAATTTCTTCTTAACCTTCGCCAATCGTTTCCCTTCTGCACTGTTTGCAGATTTCCCATTGTTTGTATACCTTAAAGTTTCCTTAACTTCATCATCTGTGGGATACTTTGGGTGGTACTGGAGAAGTGAAATCCTGTTTATTGAAGAATTCAATGACCGGCTCTTCGCTCTCCTTCAAAAGTTGTTCCCAGAGTCGTGTGCTTATGTTAACTACTTTCTTATGATTCTGCTTAACAAAACCTTGCAAAAAACAGATTTATAAAGAATTTCCTGATTTCTTTTTCTATGTGTTCTTTAATGGCTATCTTAAATTGCTGTCTTCGGTTATCCAGCCTATATTTGTAAATTTGCATTACTAGAGGTTTTTTTTATATTTGAAGGCTGTTTTAAGTCTATCGAATACTTTTCTTCTATTAGGAGGGGGAGGTGCTTTTGATGCTCTTATTAATTTGTTGGCTGCTTTCTTCATTCTTTAGACTAAATCTGTAAGGCATTTCTCGATTGTATGTGTTTCTGTTTTAATCTGCCCTGCCATAGATTGCAGTTCTTCTTGGTACTTTTTTTGATATTATTGACCTTAAGTAATTCTTAGTTAATTTTTTTTCGTGTTCTGAGAATGTTTTCCTCACAATTTTTTTAAATTTCAAGTCTATAGCTAACATTTTTGGTCTGTATTAAAACGCTTTCAGTTGCCTGTAATTCATCTGATTTTGAAATCGTTCATTGTTGGTTTTAGTACATGATCTATTTGACTTTGATACATTAATGGTTGCTTTACAGTTCCTCTATGAAAACTTCAATGTTACAGTATTTGATGGTTATATTTCTCCGTGTCGAACGAAGTCTCGAACCTTCCTGGATGGAGCCTAGCAGCGCTCGCACGGCACAAACGAACATGAAATCACCGCATTTCTTCCATTTTGCCCGCATTTGCTTTGACTGCCACGGCGATTCGTCGAAGTCGCTCCTTTCAATTGCGCAGTAGTTTTTGATTGGTCAATATTCCGGACAATTCGGAGGATTCATTAGCTTGAGGACAAAATTGAGCTTGTTGGCAGCATACTAATTCAGAATCACCTTAGAGTAGTGGCAGCTGGCGAAATGATGACTTTGCCCCTATGCTTGTGGATGAACGGCAATACACGCTTTTTCAGACATTCTTCGATGTAAACATGGAATATCATCGTCGAGGATGTCAGGAATGGTTCCGTTTTCAGGCCACAACTGCAAATTGCTGGCCAAATCATGGCCTTTTTCGCAAACCTGTCAGCAAACATGAACTTGAATCTTCCCGGCACATTTCCACGTCCAGTCGCGATGAAAAACTTTCGACAGGGAAGCTGCTTAAAATCGAGTTTGACGTACACACTTTAAAATTATTCACGGGCTCGGTTAAACATTTAGCTGAATTCACTCGGCATTTTTCTATTTTACTGATAACTCGGCAAAAAAATTGAGCGATGCCGACTCAACATCACTTAAAACTGAAATATCGCGTAACTTCATCAGTAAACCGATTCTCGGCATCACTAGGAGCCGAGCACAAACGTTGACCAAACTTCAACCGACCTCAGTTGCCTATCATGCCGAAATATCGGTTTAGCAGTGATGTAAGCCGAGGTTCGTCTTTTTATCTGTCAACCGCCATTTGCCATATTGTTTTCATTCGCAAGTGGAGCAAGTCGTATGGTGGTTGTGGAGCGGAGGAAAAACATACATTTATTGGCACTACATCAATTATATTGATAAAAGCTCGCCATGAATTTTACGCCGATTCACAGGCTTCATGGCTGCTTCTCTCCATCCTCGGTTGCGCCCCACGCTCTCCAAGTTTTGGCTTACCTGATCCGCCCATCTAACTCGCTGTACTCAACGCCTTCTTGTACCAGCCAGCTAGCGGATTTGATGCAAACACCATCTTTGCAGGGTTTTGCCTATCGGCTTGACATATTCAATATTTCGATGAAAATCTAATCCAAAATTTCGAGTATTTACACACAATTTAATCGAAATCTCGGTAACCCTCTTTTTTGTTTATTTTGAATTCGGTTAATATCAGTGATGCCAAGATTCCCAGCTAACTAAATGAGTTTTCAGTTTGATCCAAATCAAGATTATCGGTTAACATAAAAAGCCGATATCGAAACCGAGAGGTCGGCTGTGCGGATCTCGGTTTCAGAAACCCGAGACTCGGCATATAATTCTAAGTGTGTGTGTTTCGTCATCGATCAAAGTGCCGCCCTTGTGTTTCGTCAAAACACGGTCGTGCATGAGCCTGGCACGCTTATTGGCCACGGAATTCTTCTTCATGTGCCGGTTCGGATGTTTACTGACTTTGTACGACTTGTATCCTTCCCTGTCAAGGATGTTCCGCCCCGTTTGAAAGTTGGCGTTGCACCTTCTGGCCACATCGCGGATCGAAAGACCTCAATACTTTGCTGCGCAGTTGACCATCCCTGATTCCAGTTTCTTCCTTGTAGGATTTGAGCACTCAAAAAACTGTTGTTTTCTGCATCTTCAGCACTGTTTTCAGGTGTTTGAGCACAATATTTAATTTTCTTTCGAGTTCCATCGACTACTTTGATCAAACTTGCGTCAGTTGTTCTCTATAGAAAAGTAAACAAACCAATGTCAAAGATGTTTGATTCAAAAAACTAGAGGCGTGCTA
This sequence comes from Aedes japonicus, assembly GCA_034211315.2. Taxonomy (NCBI): domain Eukaryota; kingdom Metazoa; phylum Arthropoda; class Insecta; order Diptera; family Culicidae; genus Aedes; species Aedes japonicus. The sequence continues at coordinate 8,132 of JASCZW010000919.1, forward strand.
GCGGTGCGCGAAGGGCGATTTTTCCGATGTTTTGTCATTAGATCTTTTGTCTTTCCACCTTTGGTATACAGTCGTGAGCAGAATCATGCCTTTGTTTAGAATTTTTGCTATTTAGTTATCAATATAAGCAACAGAACCCAGTTTCGCTCGTGAATCGCAAAAAATATGAACTGGTTGAAAGTGGCCAAATCATCAGTTACCAAAGCATAAATAGTGTTCGGGGAACATTTGTTGACTGCTGGAAAGCCTGAATCGTGGGGAAATGGAAAGTCTGGAGCAGCAGCGTTAACAAAAAGCATGACCGGTACTTTTAAGCGGAGTTCTAACCTTTCAAGATTTCGCTAGCAAACTAAACAAAAGCTGCGCTCGATAAAATCGCTTTTGCGTCTCTTTTGATTGATTTTTACGTCCGAACGGTCGCTAGCGTTTGTTGTTCTCTACGTACCGAAATTTACATGTCTTTTTGGAAGTGTGTAGGTGTGTTCGTCTAAAACCGTGCCTCGAGAGCTTAAAATCGAGCTGGACTGTCGACTTATGAGTAAGTAGTGGCTCCAAATCGTGATTATAAACTAAAGAAGATGAACCATTCGATATCAGGAGTAATGAACATCGAAAAAAAGGTGTCGGGGTAGGAGTTTTATACGACAATCGGAAAGGGATCGGTGGAAGTCATATCCAGGCATACGAAACTGACGATTCGCTCATTTTTATTTTTTTTATTTTATTTGTCGTCAATCAGTAGTAGACCGTTTTGTTACAATGATATTTACAATTTTATGTTACACTTCTTGAATATATATTATGTCTAAAAAAATTAACATATCAGGTTTATATTTTTAATGTTTAGGTTATCTAATTGCATTGAAGTATTGCTTCAATTTTGTTTTAGTCATAGTGAAGTCAACATTTTCTCCGTGCTTATTGTACGTTGCCATCATCTGATTAAGAGGCCCAAATTTGGCGTAATTTGTGCGATGATGGCTTGTAGTAAATATATTTCTATTTCGTAATTGCCGGGACGGAATGTAAAAGTTAAGTTTTGCTAAAAGTTCTACTGAGTCAACGCGTTGCGCAACAATATCATTTACGAATGAAACTAATGCAAATTCACGGCGCTCTTTTAATGATCGGATGCTGATTAGCATACAGCGTGCTTCATAAGATGGAAGAGGTAACCTTGTCCAACCTAATTTACGAAGGGCAAATAGTAACAACTGCTCCTGTACCGATTCTATTCGTTCTTCTTGTATGACTGAAAAGGGTGACCAAACTACGCTACTACTCCTGTATTGACCTCACATATGCAATGTACAATGTTTTTATTGTGTACGGGTCATGAAAATTGTAACAGAAACGTTTTATAAATAAGATGGAAGAGGTAACCTTGTCCAACCTAATTTACGAAGGGCAAATAGTAACAACTGCTCCTGTACCGATTCTATTCGTTCTTCTTGTATGACTGAAAAGGGTGACCAAACTACGCTACTATACTCCTGTATTGACCTCACATATGCAATGTACAATGTTTTTATTGTGTACGGGTCATGAAAATTGTAACAGAAACGTTTTATAAATCCAAGCATATTATTTGCTCTGTTGATGATAGTATTGTAATCACAGAGAACAGACATCCAAGCTGGAGTGCCCTTGGTGTGTAAATTTATGTAACGGCTATTTTGAAACTACAGCTCGTTTCCGTTAGTTTTGGTGAATCCTATGTTGATGGCACCACTTGTCCACCTCAAGATTACATAGTCTGTCAATTTTAGTTTGGTGAAACCTAAACTAGGCGGCGTTATTTTTCCAACGGTTTGCTTTTAAAAATTTACTCAGTAAATTGAAGAAAAAATGTTCGAGCCTGGATGTCTGTTCTCTGTGTTGTAATGTTCAATGAATGTAAGTTTGGAATCCAAGATAACTCCTAAGTCCCTTACTCTTTTACACTTTTCAACTGGCTGATTCCCTAAATTAATAGTTACGTCTAGGGTGCTTCGTTTCCTACTAATATTATCGAATTACATTTTTTTTACGTTTAGCTGTGAAAGACTTTTGTTAGACCAGACATAGAAAACGTTTATTTCTTGCTGGAATGTAATGATATCTTCTTTATTTCTTATTTAAAAAAATAGTTTCATGTCATCAGCATAAACAAGAAATTTAATGTTTTTAAGAATAAAGGAAACGTCATTTACAAACAAAATAAATAAGAGCGGGCCTAAATGAGAGCCTTGGGGGACTCCAGAGGTGACTTGAATGGGGTTTGATTTCTTCCCTTTGAATCTTACTATTTGTTGACGGTTAGTGAGGACGGATTCGATCCATTTGAGAATTCCTGGCTCAATTCCCAATTTTTGCAATTTAAAAAGAAGCATGGGTATGTCAATGCGATCAAAAGCTTTGCTGAAGTGTGTATAAAGAGCTTCTACATGGTAACCATTGTCCATCGCTATCAGAGAGTAGTTAACGAATTCCAATAAATTTGTGCTAGTTGATCGTCCTTTGAAGAATCCATGTTGCTTTGTAGTGATTCTGTTTTTGATTCGAGTGAACAATTTTTCATTAATAATTGCTTCAAAAAGTTTAGGAATGCAAGATACAATGGCAATTCCACGATAGTTACGTATGTCAGATTTTTCCCACTTTTGAAAATAGGTACTAGGTAGGAACTAATCCACAGTTTAGGAAAGATCCTAGATTTCGATGACATATTAAATAGCCAAAATAAAGGTGATGTAAGTTCCAATGCCAAGTTTTTCATAAATACTAGTGGTATTCCATCAGGGCCAGAACCTTTAGAAACGTCTAAATTATTCAAACCTTGAAATATGTCTTGAAATTCGACTTGACTAACTCCAATGTCCCCATAAAAATCCTGGGAAGAAATCGAAATATTCTTAATCGTGATCTTCTTCAGCAAATGTGGTATATATTTCTTAAAAGAATGTTGCAAATAGATTGCAAATTTCTTCTGCGTTATTACCAACATTCGAGTTAAGATGCATTTTAGATGGGAAGTTGTCAGATTTCAATTTAGTTTTAACATAATTGAAAAATATTTTTGGGCAAGACTTAATTTCAAGTTCAGTTTTTGCATTGTGCTCATCATATGCATTTTTTTGGCACAGGCTATCTGTTCCTGTGGCTTGAAAGAAGGCCATGGATTAGTACGATTCCCCAGGACAGAACCCTTAGCTACACGTAAGAGTTTCGTCAATTTGAGAAATATTAACTTGCCACCGCCAGAAGCCAAAAAAAAAGGAGTGTCAAGCTTTTCTGCGGCGAACAAAATCTGATGGCAGGAGTTTAAGGAAAGGCAATTTGTTATTACTGAATAATAACTGAATAGTTATTCTAAATTTTATACTAATTGAACTTCAAAAGTAAAATAAGTTGATGTTTTTGAAACAAAATGTAATAAATTCATGTATGACCAAATTTGGATCCTATTACCTTTAACTCCACCCTCAATTGCCGAATAATTTGTTTTGTCAGAATTGATTCTTATACTACTGATATGAAATGGAGTTAGTCTTTTGGTAATACCTGAACTTTTGTGTAAGTCTTCAACGAATACAAAACTATATTTGAACAAATATATTCCATCAATTTAATACATTATTTGTTCACTTTCGTTCAAATTTAACGATAGAAATGAGATCAAACGCGTTGTTTCTACGCATACATAAATCAAAACAGACCAGAGAAATTCAGCAATCTCGTTATCTTAAAATCATACTCTTCATGGATCTTGAGGTTTCGCTGAGTGCATTGCCTTTTCCTAGTATACATTTCCATACAACATATGCGCTTAAGTCCCCCAAGCTGATGCCGGTAACATAAACTGCAAAGTGCAATTTCATGCCGGGAAATCGATCCTGACATCTAATCTTGCCAACATCAGAGCAACTACGCTTCCCTCATGGATCAATCCACGGATGTACTCCAAACAAAATTAACAACCTAATCTGCACTTAACATCGCACACGCCGTACTGCTCCCCTCGCTGTCGACATCCGAGATTTGTATCGCTCAAGTTGTCAGCATTGATGAGCTTAAACAACATCGATTGACTAATTAGTTTATACCTCTTAACCATACTCTGTATAATTCAGCACGAAAGCAGCTGTGGCGGCCGGCGTGGCCCAGTTTATTTATGTACAGGGCGCTTTTCACGCGCGGCAGACTCCCTTACTCACATTCGCTAATGGAGCCGGTGATGATAGAAACGTGCTGATGTGGGTCGCATTTGGGTGGAGAGGAAGTTAATGTTTTTTTTTTGGAACTGATGACGAGCTGATGGGATGCTTTTCTTCACAGTTTAATGGTTGCTGATGGCGTTGATGAACCTACCCAAGTATCATTGCGCCCGGCCACAACGTTCGGCGGCGTTATTATTAATTGAGTGATCATTAGCGGTGTGCTTGGGAAGTGACGGAGTGTGAGAAACAGCGTCGCTTCGTCTACGACGACGTGTGTTCGAGCCGCTGTTTGCTACATATGAGTTCGAGAAACATTGCAGTTAGGCGGAAGATCGATTAGGGTAAATTAGCAAGTGTCAGATGGAAAGATCAAATAGTTTTTCGCGTATTGCTAGGATGATGAGGCGCCTCCTTTTACCCGTCAGCAGCTGATGATGGTTTCACTCAGACAGTGCCGGAAATGAACAAATCAATCAGTTACAGTTCCTTGAGAGTGGCTTAATCTGATCGACGTTTGAACGTCATTAGAAGGAAGAAATCGTTGTTATTGGGGAAATGTGGCGATTGATGATTTCCTGGATTAGATTTGAAGGGAACATGTATGGTTAGATGATACTACGCGATTAATACCAGGATTGATTTATCATACAGTAGTGGAGATTGGGTTTGAGGGCGTGTTTTCGTGAAAATGCTATTTGAGTCAATGTGAACAGCAATGAAAATAAATGATTATTAGATACATAAAGCGAAATTTCTCAAAACTTGACGCAATAAATATATTATTTCGTGTTTTCAAAAGAGGCTCCTGTTCTAAGACAAATAAAACTGTTCATTGACTAAATGAACAATATGGAAACTAGGAAATTTGAAACTGACACACTTCACTTGTTCTCTCTTCAAAAATAAAAAAATAAACACCGAAGCACTTTTTCAAACTAATAAATGCAATCAAATTCGTTAAATTCCGCATAAAAAAGCTTTTCTTTTACTAATAGATTTGTTTAGTCTGTGACTAACAATCTTTTTCGTGTGCTCGACGAGAAGAAGACATCGCACAAGGTCTATTACTTATACACGATGTTTTTGTATGTTATTTCTACCTGTCATATGACAATTGTTATATGTGTTCCTACTATGTGGTATTTAGTGGTTTTTGTTATCCTTCAATCCAGAAACTCCTGTTTAGATCCTACAAAACAATAGCCTCTGTTGATACCACAAAATAATATACTTATTTCACATGATTTTTTTCTTATTTAAATAACGTTTTGTCAATTTTCGTAAATTCTGCTTGTATTTTATTTCATTTCATATCACATTGAAACAAACTTCATTTGCATTCAAACACGCACTGCAAAAGATCAAGCGCAGCTCTATGGCGAACACGGTATCCAGAAAGTCGTTAAAACTGGAAGGGTACAATGGGCAGGACATGTTGTAAGAATGTCGTTCAATAACTCCGCAAAAAAGGTGGTTGCCTCGATTTCGACCGGTACAAGGCGCAGAGGAGCGCAGTGAGCTAGGTGGTTAAACCAAGTGGAGCAAGACCATGGAAGCGTGGGACATTCGAGGAACTGGAGACAAGCAGCCCTCAATCGAGTTTTAGGGAGAAATATCGTGTCGTAGCACAGTGATACCAAAACGGACAAAAGTCGGAAAATCATGTTCCTCATTTTAGTATAAATATATTTTCGTAATTGTGTACATTAATTGAAATTTCTTTTTCCAAAATATTATGAAGATTGGTTATAAACTGTGCTCTCTACAATATTTCAAAGTATAGGTCCTAGATGTTCGTGGTTTTTTACTCCCATATAAAATGTATGGAAAATCAGAAAATGTGAGCACACACGCGCACATACATTGGTAAAGACATGAATGTAGTACTAGACTACCACGGGTTTACCCTTCTTACAGAGGAGAGTTTATATACTGAACCGATTTGGGTACGGTAGTCCCAGACGTCGATTTTAAATTTTATTGGAATCGGTTGACTGGTTCCAAAGATACCCCCAGGTAAGTGGCCACTTAGACTTAGATTAAATCCATCATGTGATACCTCAAACTACATGAGAATTCAAAAATAAGTCCAATAGTGATGATATAGAATGTCCAATACCACATTTTCCACATTTCCCGAGGAAAGTGTGTAGATGCGGATTTGGATCCAACTCATCAAATCAAATAACATGATATCTCAAAAATAAGAGAAATGGTGATGATTTTCATTATCACAATGACCACATCTGGCTTCGTGTTCCTACTTCTCTCAGGGATGTGTAAAAAGGGTCAAATCTCACGATAGATGTATATAATTTTAGGTTTTCTTTAAGCTGGTCACTGCATGGTGCTCGGGATGATTTTCTAATAAATCTTTCATTAAATTAAAACGATAAAATTCATTAAAACGATAAAAAGAAAAATACGATTCATTTATTTTCCAAAAAGGGACAAACCTACCAAATATTGTGAGATTACAAGATTTTTGGTATGAAATTGCTGAATTATCAAATTTTACGGAAGTTCCGGAACGTCCAGACCAGAAAATGGCCACATATAGCCATGAATTGTTCTCCACCTCTCTTGAATTCTTACATTTTATGAACAAATGGATTTGAAAAACAAAATCGTTTTAAGTTAGGACGAGGCTAATGGCTAATTTACCATTTTGTCGGATATTCCGAATATTCCATAGGACCATGAAGTGACAATTTAGATAGCATATTTCAAATCAGCTGCCGAAAATTACTTGGAAACACATATTTTAGGTAAGTAAATGCAATTTTAGACTTTATTTTCTCCACTTTTTGTACGGAATGGGATCGCTGTGCGCACGTGCGGTCCTAATAGGACGTTGGACCAGCATAAGTAAGTTAGTAAGTAAGTAATATCATAATATCATTCAACCAAACAAGTTTCACCCAAATCTTAAATTCGAAATCATCATCTTTTATTTATTCTTTTGAAAGGGAACAGTTAGTGTTAGACAGGAACAGAAGTGTTAGTTTAACCCTGATGTGTTCGATAAAAAGACCTTCAAGTGTTTGACATGGTACCTGGGTATCCACCAAATTCAAATGATTGTTAGTACGCTATTTCTCATCGTTTTGTGGCTATCTGTTAATTTGTACTTAGAATGGTCATCCCGAAACAGGTTCTTGTGTAGACAAATCATCAGATCGCCAGTTGAAGTTGTAATAAATCTCATGAATTTATATTCCAATATTTCCAGGGTTTCCTTTTAGATATGTTCATGGTCAATCTAGGCCCCACGGGAACCTGTTACTGAATGGTCGTTCTTGGGATATCGCGATTTTCTTGATAACTTGCTACAAATAACTACACGTTTTTTAACGACAATTTAAATCAGTATCGGCAGTATCGTTATTTTGTCAGTCTCTCACCGTCGTCTATAGCGGTAGCGAATTTCCAGAAGCTGGATCGCTCACCTGAATTTACTCAGTGGGTAGAATTTGCACTCAAACCAGGCTACACGGAACTGCTAGTTGGGTGGCACTCAAGTAACTTGGTTCCAGTTCGGACCAGGGTGCGCTGCCTGCTGGAACAGTTCACCTGGGTTCAGTCCATACATACTGTTCCTTGCGCTACTGCTTTTACATGGAGGAACGTTGGATCTTGTGTGAAATAACGCTAAAGCAGTTAATGAAGTTGGAGTAGACAACCCAATACCGAGTAAGCGTGCGGAGTTTGACAGCACGATACGGTACGTAATTGACAACGATAGCTTCCAGTGGGACATCTTGAACCAGATGTTGTCCGTCGCTGGCTCCTAGGTTAGACCAAGAGTTTTTACAGCATGTTACGAATCGATATCTAGAACCTCCAGTATGTCGCTCAAGTGACTTTTAAGGATCGCTGACTGATTAACGTTCCTCTTTCGGAGATTGAAACCGGCAGTGCTGAGAAGCGACAAAGCATCCTTGCAGCGCATTTCTTCTTCTTCAACTGTTTTTGCAGCAGCTAGATGAACTTATGCTTGATGACAGCGGGTGGTGCTGGAGATGGCCTTTCTCCTTCTTTTGCGCACCATTCCAAACTCCTGGTGGCCAAGCATGGTGCTGACGATGTGCCGTAAGTAACGGTTGTCAGCCGATACGTCCGAAACAGCTGATCATCAGACTCTCGCCAAAAGATTCACTTCAGGAGTTGATCAAGTTCAACTACGTTGATCATTCGATACAATTTTTTTCCATATTTCCGACAATCGTATACTTGCGGAGTCTAGAGCAATTTTTTTTCGCTTTGAGTATTATTGGGGATTGGCTCCGTCAATTCGTTTTATGCCAAGTATGCCATCAACCGGAGAAACTCAACATGCATCCTCCCAAACTTCAAATTAATTTCATCTCGATTTGCAAGCTAATACAGCAAACAGAGCAATGCTCATATATCGTGCAAAAGTTATATTCAACTCAGGCCAAACTTAGCCATCTCAATCACGCTGTCACACCCATAACCAGACACACACTAGCTACTTATCTGAATCCTTGATGATAGGTGGTGGACCTCCAAGTGGGAATAATGATGAAACCAGCATTCAGCAATCAAATCGGAAACCCGCAACATGTCTTATAATTCGTGGCACAACTTCATCGAGTACGCGAGAATTCAAGCAGAACAATGTATTCCCAAGTAACAATTTCAGTTCTATTCCAGCCATATAGCACTCCTCCCGGCTATGTTGATGAAACTACATTCAAAACTGTTTTGTCCACCAACACCTCCTCTATGCATCTTTAAAGCCGAAATGTGTACAAAGTGGCCCACTCTATAGACGGTGGTGAAAACAAATTGTGAAAACAAAAAAACAACAACAAAAGCAAAACTGAAAGAAATACTGGAACTGAAGAATGGAATTCAATAAGGTTATCTTAAAGAATACCGAAGTTGGTATTTGATTTACAGTTCAATTGTATTATATATAAAATATGGTCTATTTATTTTTCCACTATTCAATTATTTCATACATTCCAAAATGGCGATTGGAAGAAATCACAGTTTTGCCAAAAAGCCAATTTATCTAGCAATGGCTACTATAAAACTATCTGGTCATTTGGTAGCTTTCTTCTATGCCAGTCAGCCGTTTAATGCATTTACTGGAGGCAAAATGCTTTTAAAATGCTTTTTCAACAGACCATAATAAGATAATATGAATGAGTCCTAAAACAGCATTTCAAAACAGCATTTTATGAGTTTATAAAGTCAAAATAAAACCATTGACAGGAGTAAAAGGTATTTTAAAAGTCAAGGTTTTAAAACCGTTGTAATGAAGCCGTGTAAGTTCTTATAAACCTAATTAAAATTTGAAACCTGTTGGCTCCTCTTGCTGCCATAATAAAATTGAATTGATTTCTAGTGGCTTTCATAAAACTTTAATAAAACTTAATAAAGCTGGATGGTTTTCAAAATGTTACTTGGGTTAGGTCCTAAGTAACACAGGGAGACTCTCTTCGTCGACTTTATCTTTGCAGTTTTACGGCTATGTATAAACATGTTCAATTCTTTTCAATATACAAAGTGTGATTAGGAATCCAAAACGTAGAAAACATCAGCAAATCGTTTTAGACAAGCTATAAACCAAATAGGAAGTCGACGTAGAGAATCACTCAATGTTACTTAGGACATAATACATTGTTCTGCTTGAATTATGACGGGATCACAGTTCACTGATCTTATATTGAGTTCACTGACCCACAGTAAGTACAATACAATGTGCTTAAGCAACAAGCACACTCAAATTTATTTCAAATTCGGACTCGTTTTGAAAATTTTATTTTTTCACGGTTTAAAGTGACATGGAATTTTACATGAAAAACGGTATTGAGGGCCTGCTCATAAACCAAGTAGGCTCATTTTTGAAAATCTTAGACTCAACCCTATCCCCTCTCGTAGACTTCTCCATTCACTGTTTTTTTAAAAGCGTAGACTTTTGTAAGACCCCCTCCTTCCCCCAGAAAAGTCTGCAGGGTTTATGAATAGCCCCATATTAAACTGACCTATGCAGTCGGAGTATGGGAGATAACTGCGTATCTTAATGTTTTATACTCAACCAGACAGATCAGTCTGCTGCTGAAGACCTACCACAATCTTTGTCAAATGCACGGAAAAAAATCAGTCATGTCATCAGCAGTCATGAATTCGAGAATATTCAAAAATACTCCGTGATCTGAGTCACATAATCGGGAACAAGTTCACGTGCTCAGGTAAAAATCCTAAAAGCGCGAACTAGTTCACGGTCCGTTTTCATTTTTGAGAACGCTTTTTTCTGTGAAGGTAGCACACAAGATACACACAACCATCAAGTTTATTCAATTTTAAGTCGTTTATGACTTACTTTTGCCAAAAACGGAGTCACTTATATATGAGTAGATGTAAATGGAATTGACACGTGGACGTTCAGCCCGATTCAAAGTCAATTTGGACGCATTCAAGTGATCATAACTCAAGAATGAAACAACATGCACGGTTGATCAGAACGTCAAACAAAAGGGTATTTACTCAGCTCTCAAACGATATCACTGATTTTACCGTTTTGAATGAACTGTCGCACTTTACTTGTGATCGATGCCATCATGATCTGCACACTCGCTGGTAACACTGTACCGGCGAACTTGTTCCTCTTTGAATGCATTTGTTGTGCATTTTTCACTTCTTTACCGCATCATCGAAGTTTTCGCATGACAATTGCCCAATATTTTTCGATCGATCTGAACTCAGAGCAATCCGGAGGATTAATCTCTTCGACGAACTTTTCAGCAAAAACAAATTTATACCTGTAAGGGACTGAACCACCAGCTGCCAGGTGAAATTTCGTCCGGGGATTGTTTATAATCCATTTTGACATATGTTTCGTCCAGCCAAATACAGCCATCAAATTTCGTCAAAACTCATTCGTATAATAATCACTTTTTGGCCACTAAATTTTGTTTCAAGGAGTGATGCGGATGTTTACTGACACAAAAAGACTTATATCCTTCTCTTGGAACGATGTTACGCACGGTGAAAAAGTTGGAATCGTATTTCTTTGCCAAATCTCGTATGGAGACACCTGGGTTGCCTTTCACGTACCTCAACACCTCTCTCCACGGCTCTTTGTCCCTAGTGCCTCTTTTATGATAGATGCGCTGTGCTCTATCCACACACAGAGTTTCCTTACAATGCGTCGATCAATCGAGAAAAACTTTTCACTTATTTCTTCGGCAATGAAACATCAACAAATGCCTGTCAAACGTTTTTTGTTCCAACCACCAGGGACGCGGTGGTGTATTAAACCGTGCGTCCAGATTTACTTTGAATCGAGCTTTATCTAAAACCTTGAATTATCATTTTATATATTGTACATGAAATGATAAACATAGTTTCCTGCTTTACCAGGACCAGCTGCTACCAGGACATAGGATATCCATGTATATTTAATCTTTTTTTTCAGTAATAAAACATTCTATTATTATTATTTTCATGCATATAATGTTAGGTAGATGTAAATTTATTATCAGATGATTAACCGCTTTCCTATCATTTACTAGGTGAATAATGTTTCGCAAAGTTGCTGCTTAGGAAATTACCTTTTTGTCAACCTGAGTACTTCAACAGCAGATTGATTTAGGAATCAAACTGTGTTTTGTGCGATAATGGCAGCCAATATTTTTTCTCCCTGTCAAAAAATTCAACTTCATTTTCGGCGTTTTCGATAGAAATTCTGCGGGTTTTGGTGTCTACAATGGAATTCACTGCGTTTGGCATGAACTATCAATTCATAAACCATTCGACAATGCCCTTGGTCACTGTCACTTGGTGAAATGAGAAAACTCACCTGCAGTGACGTGACTCTCCAGGGAAGATCAAATTGAGAGTCACGACACTGCAGGTGTCAGTTACTTCGACTCTCGGAATAGCCCTCACTAATTAACCATTTATTTCATTCACTAAACTCAATATAGTGAAAATTTACATCACAATTTTCAGAGAAAGATGCTCAAATTGGACTAGAACTAATACATGGTATATATTCATGTTGATAAAGCACTCACTAAAAACAAACAAGTCGAATCTGAAATTCAATTTCCAGTTTCTACATTTGTTGCATCCAGTAGAAATAAGACTCGATAATGGAATATTAAATTGGTGCTTTTTCGAAGTTTAATACCAATATATAAATGCAAAATAATTTAATTCGGTTTGCATGAACTCTTTTAATCCCTGGATATAACCGTACGGCTCTTATCTCATTTTATGGAGTGTCACGAAAATTGGATACAATGTTGAACCATTGGACATGATTAATTAACAAACCGTAAACAATAATTATTCCGTGCTGTTGCTCACCGCAAGCGGCCACCATGGTTATCAGCAGGACATTCCAAACTTTAACCACGGGTGGCGTTCCGTCGGTGTCCCCAAGAGCATCCTTCCACTTTTCAGAATTCAGGACAAAGTTTTTCATATTTTAATGATTTATGACTTCCTCTCATCTTCGTTAAATTGCTGCCGTTTTGCAAAAGTCATTGCAAATGTACCGGAATTAATAATTTGCAATGATGAGAAAAGGACAAGTATGAAAAAAAAACCAAAACGTCGTTGAAGACCATGGAAAGTGGGACAGTTGGACAGGTAGTTGCAACTCACTGCACAAGTGCAAGCTCTAACTTTAATTGCAAAAGTTTCCTGTCGGATTTTCTTACTTACGTTTCCTCACCCACTATATCTATTCTTGAGAGTGAAAAAGCTGAGTTGCAAATGTAATTGAAGCGGGTGTTTTATTCCTACAGTTTTGGCTTCATATTCATAACTAACTATTCAGCTGCTGCTGCTTCTGGCAACACGATGGAGCAGCTAAAAACAGCTCTCGCATTGAAGATAAAGTATCTGAGGATCAGACGATGGATGCAAGACGGGACCGTCCAACAGTTAAAATTGGAGCGAAACTTTATACAGCTGATTTGGAGAGGTTAATTAAAATTTCAGCAAATAGTACGAGCAGCCGAGCACTTCGAGGTTCATCAGACAGTCGGGAACATTCTATTCGACTCATTTGCGGTGCAAAGAAACATGCTTCTGAATGGTTCGGAAATGTGAGCTTGCTAGTTGAAAAGATTCAGAGGAATAACGCAAGAATTTTATGCAATTTGGTTAAGAGGTTTTTGGCATAGTTTTATGCATTTTTTTCTTTTTATTAATGGTGGACGATGTTTTTGCCCGGTTTCGATGAAATTGTTACCTTGATGTGCACTAGATATTTTTGAGTAAAGCTAGCTTGTCCCAAGTCATCAATTCTCGCACGAAAGCTTATTTACAATAAGTAAATGAGTAAAATTTGACTAAACTTCCCTAGATTCATTAGACCGATTTAGCAATTTTCTAGGCGTTTAGATTTAGGCCTTCGATTTTCATAAAATATCCATGAATATCCATCCAAGCGAAAATGATTTTATCCCAGTGTAATGGTGACGGTTACTTTTCCTGTTTTCATGGTTACCGCTGTTATTGCTATGACAACTGAATTTTGCTTGCTGAAATGAATGAAGTCGGCTCAAAGTGCGGGTCATAAATCTGCTGAAATTGTTGTATTGATTATCAATCGGTACACTGAAAGTTAATTATAGTTTATATTACAAAATCGAAGATAATACTCAGAAATCCGTTCGTTGTTTTCTGCAACGAAACTTATTTGTTCTTTTTATGAAGATACATTCGTAATTAATGGCACACGCGCAACTGTCAAAAGCACGAAGCTTTTGTTGACACAGAAAGAACATTCGTACATTGTACGAAAACAATACAAAGAGCTACGAATGTTTGCTCACAAATTAAAAAGAAACATCTCTCTGGTGGTTACATAAAGGACTGGCAAATCGACTTTATCGACTCAAAATGTAATTGACAAAAAAAAGCGCAACCACGTATTCAGCGTTTTTTTTAAATGTTGCTGACATGGGGCTCGAACTTGAATATTTGAAAAGTGCTTATTCTGAATCCGTGGTTGATCTCACTAGGCCATGCGGATTCGTGAGAACAAGCTTGATTAATAAGCATGAAGTTGTAGCTCTCGACGTAGCTCTAATTTTTATTGTGAGATAGATAAATTATTCCCGCCCATACCAGCAGAAACACCATCATGCATTGAGTACGGTATAAAAGAGAAACAGCGATTGGCTGGTCATCACGAAGTTCATTTCGTGCATTTTACAAAAAGATGTAATGACAGCATTTCACCAGACAAAAAGCATTATGAATGTTTCATACAATATACGAGACATTTGTTCTACGTACAAAAGCTATGTTTACGAAATGCGTGAAAGCTACTATACGAAAATAATTGTTCAGTGTAATTACCTCTGTTGCCATGAGCTATCATTTGATTTTCACAAGGAACATACAGGTAGTCAATGTTATGTTGCCTGAAAATCCACGCTTTTGAACCTTACGAGCATGACTTTAATCAAGACTGGTTCAGATGTCATCGAAAAATTGACTACATCAGAGGAACATGTAGAAGTACGACTGGACTTCGAGCAATGGTTTTGCAGGCAAATGATTTTCTATTTAAGAAACTTAACACAGATCTGAGCTCAATACTGAACTGTTTGATGAAGGCTTCAGATCAACTAGCACCAACTTTTCATCTCTTTTTTTTTTTTCACAAACAGATTTTCAAAATTCAACGGTGGCGCTTCAAGTTGGACTTAATTGAAATTTCAGATACATTTTTGCAAGTGACATTATTTTCATGGGTAAAATTGCTTGTATGATGACGCATTAGCAAAAACTGAAGTGTAATCGACCGATCATCAAAGTATAGCAAATCCATTTATTTTACTTTGATTAACTTTGCTACTCCTGAATTCTGTTATGTTAAAAAGAGTAACTATGTCCCCTATCACATGTGCACTGGTTTAAATAACGATGATGTGGTTTAAGGGGATTCTAATTGTTCCATTTGTCATGTGTTGAAATAGTCGAGTGGTAAGAAGACCAATCTTGTAATCATAGAGTTTATGTTTCAAACCTAGTCCATGAAAACCTTTTTGAACACCGACAATGCTTTGTTTTACTGAAGCACAAGATTTTTTGTTTATGACCATTGTGGAATTTAAATTATGTTTCATATGCTCCACCTTCTGCGCTGTTTCAATTCTATAGTAGTATCCTAAATAGTTTTCAATCACCGAAACGGCAACATTATTATTTGTCACATTAAAGCAAACAGGCATAAAGTTAAACATTTCGTGTTGCTTGGGGTTCGTGGTAGGTACCGACTTAAAACACGAGACACCGTAGAATGTACCATTTCCAGCTTCCCGCTGATGGCACGATGAGAAAGATCCGGATTTTCGAGGTACGTACGCAAAATTTCTTGGCGCCGCTGCTGTTCTTCCGACTCCACCTCCGCTACGATTGCACATCTGCTAGTGAAACTTATACTGCGTAAACAAATACACATTGAATTAATTCCATTCAAAATTTCAATAAAAAACACCCAACGGGTAAAAAGTCTCAGCCATTTAAAAGGCGTGCAATTTCATTCCGTACAACCTTTATCTGCCAAAGGCTCAGCTTTTTCAAGTGGAATTCAAAGAAATTGTCACACGTTTACTAGTGGTAGCTTAAAAAAGTGTTTCAATTTTATAGTTTTTATTTCTTATATTGTGATCAAGTGAAATGTTAATTTAAATTTTCCTAATTTTCCAATGACAATCGTTCTACTAATAAAGCTTGTCCACGTTAAATTTCAGAAATGTTTCTTTCAGTTTAGATTTTGAATTATTCCACGAGTCACTGAAACGTTTCACTTATACGACAGCTGAAACTCTCCACTTTATTTCGTGGTACAACATGTTTACATTCTTGTTACATTCGAATTATTAGTTTGAAAATACGGATACATTAGTTTGAAATTTAGAATGATAAAAGTCTTATCCTTCACTTCTCTGTAGTTATCTCCCAAACGCTTGCATGCAAGCCAATATGGGAAAAAAATTGCTTCATCTTATGAAGTTTTGTGAATATTCTGAATTGTGATGTAATTTCATGTAAAGTTGGACGATCTTTCATTTGGAACCATCAGATTTGATCTAGGTGGTGCAAAACCCTTCGAGGATAAGGATCTTTAGTTATTCCCCAGGGAACCTTACAATAGCCAGACGATATTTAGGGGATAACTACAATTCACTCACTTGCAGCCGCACCATTTGGGTGACTGTCAATTTTCTTCTGTACAAAACTGGGTTGCTATGATTGCGATACACAGGTAGATTCACCACCTGGTGGCAGGGTGATTGCATGAGAAATTGCTAGAATCAGTCCATATTTTAATGCATACGTAAATTGCTACAAAACAGGAGCGACCTCAAGAGTATGTGTAAATTTGAAGAGGTCAAGACTCCTTTAAATATAAAAGATCCTTCAGTTGGCAGTTGTAAAACAGAAAAGTAAATTAATAAGGCTCTCAAAACCAATATATTATAGAAAGCGAGTTTACTTTATTTTTGCGAAATAATGTTTCCTCATCTTGCTCCAAATAAAATACTTCCCCCATCCCCCGCCCACTCATATTTTTTATGCTAATTTTTGACAACAAATTCTCAATACAGACAAATACATCTATTTTTCAATGTTTCTTACAGACATTTCGAAAAACTATCTTGCATCCGTGGTTGTGTTCAAAATGCCGTGGAAGCAAGATGCATTGCGCGAGCGGCTTGTACAGTTCTATCAAACAAACGGGAACCATTTTCAAACCAAGAATGTTCCAGTTTCTACCATCTATCGTATCCTGGAATCCTCAGGAACAGCTCGTAGGAGTGGCTAAAATAATGAACATGAAAGGACTCAGATTGCTTCATAGTACTTTTAACAACCAGGATTCGATTAGTCAATCTGATGCAGCAAAAAAGCTCAAGACTACCCGACCAAAAGGGAATAACAAAATTATTTCTAGTTTTGTTATTCAGTTACGCTGTTTTTATAACAGAGATTGTTAAAATTTAGTTTGCGGATGTTGTTAAAATAACAAAAATTGTAACAAAAAATCTTCTAGAGGTAACAAAATTATAGCAAACTTTGATATAGAAATAACATAAATAAAACAAATTTTGAAACAGTTTGGATACTGTCGTGACCTGATCGAGGTTTCCAGCCTTGATCAATTGTCTCAACGTTAGGCACTTAGGCTTTGTGCACAAATTACGTAACGCAAAAAAACTGGATTTTGGACCCCCTCTCCCCCCTATGTAACAATAAGTAACACTTGACCAAACTCCCCCCCTTTAATTACGTAACGCAAACGGACCCCCCCCCCTATTTCTCAATTGTAATAAAATCATCACAAAAACTGGTTATTGTTGTTGTTTTTATGTTTAATTCTCATTTGGGTTACTTGAAATTCGTAAAGATTGCAAACATCAGTCATTTAATTTCATATAAGTAACTTAAAGCTTTTATAAAAATTACGAAAAACATTGCACTTTTTGTACTGCATTTATTCAAATTACTGAATGTTCTTAAAACTGTTACAAATATTAGTTCAACAAGTTTACTCAAATGTCTTTTAAATATTAAAAGTATCAAGAAAAAGTTCAAAGTTTGATTCATATCACTTAAATCTAGTTAAAAGATTGCAACAATATTTTATGCAATGCATAGTATTAAGCTATTGCAATTATTATAATCTAATTATTATTGATTATATTTTTTATATACCAATCAGAGTTTTCTTTTTCACGCTGTGTACGACTAATTCATGACGGTAGAAACATAGAACAATAGACGCACTAACAAGTGCATTTGATGTAGGCTACACACAGAGGCACATTGGGTGATTGAACGCAATTATTAGTACCAACATTTCTTGTGTATTGAATCAAACCACACATTGTTTTTGTTTAATGCAATCGCATATTTGAAACAACTAAATTTCGTAACGAATGTTTTGATTTAACAATAAATGCTTTTTGTTTTCAATAGAAACCTCATTTGCAGCGCTTTTAGAAACAATGAAAATTGTTGTTGCTTCAAAAATAAAATCGGTATTGTTTGAATGAAAAGTCAACAATAAAATTAGTTCAATCTATACAGAACAATGTATTTCTCAACGTGTAGCTGTTCGATTTATGGAAAATTGCACCAATTGATGATGCAAATCGCCATAAGGTACCTTTCGTTTAGTAGATCACATTTAAATAGTACGTCTCCATTTATCGAAGCTTTAGAATTTAGTCGGAAATCAAAAGATAGATTTAATCCATTTTCTAGAATTTCAGATTTCTGACTCCCCTGGCCATAAATGTGTCTCTGTTATCGCCACTTCCATAAGAAACACATGCGATTGGCCATGAAAGGAACCAATATTTAAAATTATGGTGCAATGTTCCAGTTACGGCAAACATGATAAACAATACGAAAACAAACTTTTGTCTTAGTTTCGATATTTCTCCTTCAAAATACGGATTGAAAGCTTTTATTTGAGGTATTGAAAGTGGGGTTTCCCAGATTTTTTTAACATAGTTCTTGATGAGTATAAATTAACCCTTTTCTAGTTGCAACATGCTTCTCTGCTTGGCATACCGGAAATTGTAATGATGCAAATTGGTTATTCACTTTTGATTTTTTATTCAAATTGGTTATTTTGTTACGTAACGATTTTAAAACTCCCCCTCCCCCATATGTCACAATAAGTAACGGTTGCTCAACCCCCCTCTCCCCCCTTCATGCGTTACGTAATTTGTGCACAAAGCCTTATGACTGTGCTCTACAAAATCCGTCAGATAACTGAATCGGTTTTGCACATTCACCTACTACGATTATTTTTTAAACACTCTTCTCTGTGAATATCCTTCAGACGAGTTATAAGCACGTTCATGATAAATCACTTCAAATAAAGTTAATATAATAATTCTTATTGATTAACATACATTCAAGCACTATAACTGTTACTATAATTATCAACATTAACATTCAATTACTATATCTACCACAGTTACGATGTAGCAAAATCATATCAGCTAGTGTAAGAAAGCATTTATTTAGTTACGCAGATTGTGCCTTCCAGGGCATTATATCTCAATTTGTTAAAAGTATGTTATACAAGTATTCAGATGAAAACGTCTTTAAAAAATCTATATCATAATTAGTTAGTCGTAACAAGGTTTGTTATAATTTTGCACGCAACCTTACATCTGTAAGACATTGATGAAGATAGGAATAGTCTGCCACGAGAAATCAAAGTTATCAGAATACACAGAGCAACAGATGTCAACCTTAATATCTCAATGCCACTGGATGACCCGAAATAACGCCGGAAAATGTTTCGTTTCGGGTGATGAAAGCTACTTTTCTCTCTCATAAACAAACATCCCAGGAACCGATCGATATTATTCTGATAACATTTCTACTGCATCTCCGAACATGCAATATAAGTTTAAGCATAAGTTTGAGCAAAAGGTGATGCTTTATATTGCCACATCCGAGTGAGGAATTCTCAAACCATGGTTCAAGCCCAGTGCACAGTGGGAAAAAGGACCTGAATCGCGAAAGAATTCGATAAGTCAGCTCCAAGTAGCACAAGGTTAGTGAACAATAGCATTTTTTATATGAAAATTCCTGGGAAATCGTATGGAAGGGGTCCCGGGTTCCATTCCGGTTGCCGCAAAATTCAGTGGGCGGAGATATTGGGCTTATTTTACCCCAACTCCCTGTATTTTCGATTAATGCCCAGTAATCTATGTTTGGAGGGGTGTGCGGTTGTCAAAGTAGGCCTGTGCAGAATTTCCCCAGGAATCAAATGAAGGTAGTTGTAGCCACTGCACGATTCGGGAAACGGAGATTCCCGGAGAATCTTGAATGAATTCATTCGTTTATATTCGTTCATTTTTTCGTTTATCATCTTTCAGGCATGTCCACTATATGCTTTAGTGAAACGGTTTCCTACAATGGCGTCTGCCACCTTGCCATTTATTATCGTATAGACTGCTATGATCCTCACTCGCAAAGTCACGTATCCAGTGTCTAAGATGATGGGTAAGGCATTCAGTTCATCCACCTCCTTATAAAACTGGTCGAAAAGCTTTAATGTGATTTCCTCCGTTTCCATTGTCCAGTGCAATTTAATGAAAAAAAAGGTATGTGGATGTATATAATGCTAATAAATGTTTTGGTATTTCTAGCCATTTAGGGTATGTGTCCCTTGACTCAGCCTAATATGAAACAATCGATTACATTTTTCATTGTAACTCATAAAGTATTTGAGTTGGAAACAAAATTTAACTAGCTGTACACTTCCTAAGATATGTTTAATAAGCCATCTGGTAGTATGTATCACGAAAAGCTACACAACTCGTTTTATAAAGTCAGAAACTTACGAGGGATATGGATGTTATGTCGGTCTATGGGTACCAAATTGGGTCTAATCATGGATGCAAGTTCGTCCCATTCGATAGATTTGTTATTAGATGTTGTCTACGTACGATTTTTTTTCCTGATTTTCTGATTCAAGGCGTTCCCAGCTGTATTCGTTCTACCCAACAAACAATTTCACAAATAAACTATACTTAAACTGCTAAGAAACACTAAAGTGATTACTACATATGATTTAGCGGCCATTCGGCAATCGAAACATTATAATTCACTCTACACAGACTTTGTTCCTTTAATTTGTGTTAAGATGAGCTATATGAACAACATTCAACCGGAACTCAGACAGTTGTATTATAAATGTTACCAATAACAACATTTTTACTACGCTTTTCATACAACAGGCCATATTTGGGAATATAGAAAAAAATATGTCCCTAACATTGGGTCCACCGTTTGGTTGTTAAATCATTGTTATTTTACCAATGTGACCTGTTAGTTTATAACATGTGACTATATTCTGTACATCTTGGCTGCATTTTTCGGTTTATAGGTTCAATTTCGGCAAATTTAGATCATTCGAAGAACGTATAGATAATCTGTTCAGCTTAACCAGTAAAGTCATGGTGTCTAAAAAGTCAAGGAAATCGAAAACTACGTGGAAGTAAACAACTATAAGTTGATTAATTATGTCTCATTTGCTTTAAAATAAATCGGTCATGCTGATAGCAACATGAATTTGTAGATAATCGAAGAAATACTGACATATTTGGTGCATAGGCCGAATCAAGGAGCTAGGCTAACATTACATCCCGTTACCCTACGATGAACTTCGTCGACGAGCAGGCTGCAGAAACAAGTCACAAGCGACACAAGTTCTCCCGATTGCACTTTGCATGGAAAATTTCTGCGGAGGATAACCTTGCTGATATGATGAGAGAAGCTTTGACTTGGTCTGATCCCAAGATGGCGTATCTATCGGTCACATCAAGCGACAAAAACTCATTCTGGATGCATGACCCAGAGTTCGAAGTGCAGATGCTACAGTTCTGTGTATCTGACGAACAGGTACACGAAAACATTTCCCAATCTAGCGAAAAAGATGACGAATATAGTGAAGATGAGCGACAACTTTGAGTGAAGATGAATTATCTGATGGTAATGGATAGTATACTTTTTTGTAGTGGTTCGAAAGGGCCCAGTTAACTTGTTTTATTCCAAAGACATCTGAAAAGCGTATGGATAAATGGGCAATATTCCTAAAATATGGGGAAGTGGGGTAACATCAGCAATATCTCCGTTTCCCGACTCGTGCAGTTGCTACAACTATCTCCATTCCATTCCTAGGGAAATTCTATATGATAATAGGCTTATTTTCAATACCGCAGACCCTTTCGAGCATAGATTAATCAGCAATATTCGAAAATACGGGGAAGTGGGGCAAAATAAGCCCAATATCTCTTTTTCCCGACTCGTGCTGTGAGTGTGACTGCAACCACCTCCATTCGATTCCTAGGGAAATTCTACATAATATTAGGCTTATTTTCAATACCGCAGACCCTTTCGAGCGGAAGAGCGGAGAAAATACGGAGAAGTGGGGCAAAATAAGCCCAATATCTCCGTTACCCAATCCGTGCGGTTGCTGCAACTACCTCCATTCGATTTTTAAGAAAATTTTACATAAGAGTAGGCCTACTTTGACTACCGCAGACCCCTCCGATCATAGAATATTCGGCAAATAAAAAAATACGGGGAATTGAGGCAAAATAAGCCCAATATATCTGTTTCCCGAATCGTGCGGTGGCTGCAACCACCTCAATTCGATTTTTAGGGAAATTCAACATAAGAATAGGCCTATTTTGACTACCGCAGACCCCTCCAAGCATAGATTACTGGGCATTATTCGAAAATACAGGGAATTGGGGTTATATAAGCCCAATATCTTCGTCCACTGAATTTTGTGGCAACCGGGAAGGAACTCCCTTTGCCTTCCAATCAATTTCCCAGGAACTTTCACATAAAAAATGCTACACTGAAAATTTATTTTCGTAAAGTAGCTTTCACGCGTTTCGTAAACATGGATTTTGTACATAAAAAAAAATGTCTCGTATATTGTATGAAACATTCATTATGCATTTTAATCGGGAAAAATGGTATCATTACACCTTTTTGTAAAATGCACGAAATGAACTTCGTGATGACCAGCCAATCGCTGCTTCTCTTTTATACCGCACTCATGCACGATGGTGTTTCTGCTGGTATGGGCGGAAATAATTTATCTATCCCAAAATAAAAATCAAAGCTCTGTCGTGAGCTATAACTTCATGCTCATTAATCAAGATTGTTCTCACGAGTCAGCGTGGCCTAGTGAGATCAACCAAGGATTTAGAATCAGCACTTTCCAAATATTCAGGTTCGAACCCCATGTCTTAAAAATAAAAAGAACGCTCGACAATTCCACGTGATTGCGCTTTTTTTTGTCCCAATTTTGTTTCCAATTAACTACCGGTAGGTCGCTTGCAAGGGCGTAGAATTTTTTGTAAGTCAGCTTAAATAACTAGCATTTTTTATCAGCATCCGAGAAAAGTCCATTTATTTTAATGCAAACGTTATTGCCATATCTGAGAGAGGAATTTCGAAACCATGCTTCAAGCCCAGTGGTTGGGTTAATAATTAAGAAGTGTACAAAAATCATTGTTTGAAGAAATTCTCTGATTCCATTTCTTCAAACATATCATGCAGATGAAAATTACGTGTTTTGATTGGATAAAGCGTCGTCGTGTTATGCAAGAAAAACACAACCCTTCAAGGAAAGCCAAAACATCCTTTTGTACCAAAAACCGCAATCAAACAAATTTTACCCAGTGGGGCCCGATTGAAGATTTCTTTGGATTTTTGAGTACGGTGTATTCGCCAAATCGATAAAGAAGCTGTACAACGTTCTGTTTTAAACATCACGGCGAAGCTTCGACGAACAGCTGATGACGGACCGTATTGAAATGCTCATTATTATTTCTTTAAAGTAAAGAGACGTGCCTTCAAAATAAGTCAATCAGTTTTTCTTTCTATGAACAAGTATTTTATTATGGCCCTTAAAGAAAATTCTCATTTTTTATTTAAAGATTGGACTCGGAAAAAATGCGACACTTTGTTTTGGGTGTAACTTTTTATCGCGTGGATAAAAATTAATGAAATTTTGAGTAATACTAGTATAGAGTGTTATGTTTATGTGTGCAAAATTTTATTGCAATCTGTTTAGTAGTTTTCAAGATGAATTCGAAATAAGAAGAGCTACGCCAGGAAATCTTGGGCGCGGTGATCGATAATTCTGGTCAGTCGCACAGATGGATCGGCAAAAGGCTTGGAATCCACCATTCCACCGTGTCCCGCGTTGTAAAGATGTTCCACGAGACGAAGACCATCGAGCAGCGCGCTGGAAGCGGCCGAAAATAGAAAACGGAATACCCAGAGAAGGCACAGGAGCTAAGGCAGTACTTTAAGAATAACCCGAACCTTTCCACTCGAGACGTGGCCAACAAGATCAACTCGTCGAAGTGGTTCGTCCAGCAGACCATGAAACGAGCTGGACTACGTGTTTTTAAGGTCAGGAAGGCGCAAACCGGACTGACAAGCAAAACACGGTGGCCAAATTGCGTGTGCGGGAGCTGTACCTTGAGTGGCTGGTCAAGCCAGGTTGTCTCGTCATCAGACATATATCAAGGCGGATACCAAACAAATCCCCGGCTTCGTGTTTTTTGTCGGTACGTCCCGCATGAAGGTTCCGAAAAAGTTCCGGAAGAGAAAGATGGACAAATTTGCGAAGAAGTACCGGTTGTGGCAGGCGATCTGCGGACGGTACAGCAAGCCGTTCGTTATAACCGGCACCACAAATGGGCAGATATATCGAGAGGAATGCTTGCAGAAGCGCTTGCTGCCCTTGCTCCGCTCTCACCATGGTCCCACGCTGTTCTGGCCGGACTCGCTTCGTGACATTACTCCAAGCTTGTAATGGATTGGTACGAAGCGAAGGGCGTTAATGTGGTCCCGAAGGAGGCGAACCCGCCAAATACACCAGAACTTCGTCCGATCGAAAAGTTTTGGCCGATAATGAAGAAGAAGTTGAAGAAAAGCGGAAAAGCATTCAAAACCGATGAAGCTTTGAAGAAAAACTGGGAGAAATTGTGTAAGGAAGATGGACAAGGCCTCGCCCAAGATCTCATGAGTAGAGTTAAGAGAAATGTACGAGCATTCAGCTTGGGGGAGAAAATTCAGTAAATAAATTATGTCAAAAAATAACTAATATATAGTTATTTAATTCCTGAAAATTTGAGAAGTGTCCGATTTAAAATGAATTTTTGGTGATCATTTGTGTGTGTCTCATTTTTCCGGGTCCAGCCTTTATACCCCGTTTTACCCGTTTATTTGAGTTTAAAATTCAATCACAACTTCCTGTCAAACTCACTGCAACGAGGGAAATCCCTTGAGCAAATAGAAACCTCCTTCAATAGAGTCAAATTATAACATCATCAATAAGATAACACACACTCTACACACACAAATTACACACTAGAACGTTTGGAGATACAGTCTGCTAACCTATACCATCCACCCACCCTAATTGTTTGGCTGTCTTGCAGCTAAACACATTGAAATACGATTGGTAACAAACTGCTCATGGACTCGAGCTAAATACAAAAATCGACTCAATTGGTTGTAGAGAATTCAAGAAATCAGTGTGAATGTAGGGCCTCACCCACCCTCAGTCATAGGAGACATGACTGTAAGACGAGCTAATCTCGATGTCTGGTAGCTGACAGAGATCAAAAGTGGAAAAATGCTCAAAGCTCAATAACAAAATAAAACCTATCGATTTTCTATCTTTTCGCATCTCCTCCCATTTCGTTCCATTGAATATCATCATAATAGATTGTCATCGTCGTCGTCGCCGCCGCCATCGTTGTCCTAGAGGCGAAACCATTGTCACCGTCGTCGTTGTTTGATGTTGATAGATGTGTTCCGATACACACATCACTCGTTCGAGTCAATGTTGATAGAAAGATAAACGGCAAACGGATCTCCAAATTGCTTTTGCTCCACACGGCCATCGGAAGTGGAAGGTGCCTACCGATGGAGGGGTGTGACTATAGAGACTCACAAACCAATTGACTCCCTCAGCTCAGGAAAATCAGTTTTGCACCATCAGCACCCCCACCGCCACCAGCCATCAAAGTTTGTCATATTGCTACCACTTTTCCGTTGACACCCGATCAGGCCCCGAGGGGGAATCGGATGGGGCAATGCGTTGTGGATTTGATGGCGGTCCCGACGAGGGGAGTCAGCTCCTCTGTGTACACTCGTAATGGCGTAGATTTGTGTTTCTACTGCGAGGAAAATGGGGCACCGGCGGGCCAGTGGGGGTGTCTTTCTTATTTTTTATTGACTCGATGGAAGTTTATATGCAGACGGTGGGCATTTCGTAGAAAGGAAGTGAAACGTAGAAGCACCGTAAATCCAAATATTAGGCCATACAAAATGGCAATGAGGACTTTCATTTCTACTTTTCATTGTATGAAAGATCGAACTATTCAAGAAGCCAACTCATCAACATGATTTGGTATTTTAGGCATGGAAATGTGGGATATCTATCCGGATGATACTTTCAAACCGCTGGCGATGGATGACGATCCATTTTGAAAGTTCAACGAACAAGAAATGAGACACCGGATTTGGATTACTGTTGAGGTTGAAATATTTGTTTTTGTTTTGGGGTGAACAATGTACACAATATGTTTTTCGAGGTAATCATATTACAACAACGCTAATGGATGGACTTATTTGGATATTCAACTTGAAAAATAATCAATAATTATCACTTCCAAAGACCTAAGGGTTAGCTTCTAGTTCAATAATACTTTTGCTGTTTCCGCATTTAAACAAACCGGTTCAAAATAACCCTTATTTATGAACTCCCCATATATTTGCCCCTCTCGACAAGCGAATGTTTCAATTCCGACATCGATACCTCGACTTCAGCGGGGAGTCATTTCAAGTGGATTTTTCACTCATATACGCATATATACACTGCCACTTACAATTATACACGTACCACGCAAATGATTGGATTATGATGTTTTCCTATTATGCTTAATGGCAATCGAACGACATGGATAGACATAGGAATCTGTCCCGAATGAATGGAGCCGAGCCGCCTTCACGCTTGTTTGGCGCAGACAAATCCCATTCAAGGGCACCAAAATAGCTACAAACGGATACAAGTATCTTTCCCGTTCAACCGTTAATCTAACACGCAACTCCCCCATCGCAAGCTTCCATATCGCAAAACTGAACAAAGTTCAGTTTGGGTCCTCTTGAAAAAAAAAAATGTGATTCCACTTCGATACCGGCAACAACGCGGCGCTGGCTGGGAACAACCCACGTGGATATCCTGTAGTGTGCCTCTTGAAACGACTGATCCGTTTGAACTGTTCCGGGGGGGCGGTAAACCAAGGAAGAAGCTGGGGGCAGTTGTAGTGGACCCTCGAGGGATTTACGCTGAGGCAGAATATTGTTAAGCCACATAAAAGGTTTTCTATGTAGTCGGTAAAAGTATTCCAAATCTCTTTAACACAGTTCGGTTTGAGCTGCTGGTGTTGGCTCATTGTCGTTGACTGCCGCACTACGGTTCTCGGTTTCGGTGGTCGATGGGGGACCCTCACCCTCATGGGGCAGGATATTTCTGTGCCGCATTGGTGGTGGCATTTCGTAATAATAACGTTTGTTCCGCGTGAGAATCCATGATTGATGGTTGTGGGATGGCCGTGGGAACAAATCTCTGCTCGTGACCGGAATTGTTTTCATTATAAATGGTTTGTGGTTGGATTTGCTTTATTCGGGTAAATTATTTCATTTGAATATTGATTTGGATTTTTGGATTTTTTTCTGATTAATCTTTTGTTGTTGCAAATTGTGAGAAAAATTATCATTCGACATTTTGCTGTTGTCTGGAGTCCCAAGTGGGAGAAAAACTGGAAGGAACAGCCCCATGGAGTTGAACGAACTTTTGAACTACAGTGCGTTACATAAAGGGTGATACGGTCAAAATTTGGTCAAGGGAAAACGCGTGTAAATCAGTGAAATCTATTATTTAAAAAATCAAATTAAATTTCTTTTTCAAGTTCAATTAGTATCAAATTCAGGAAAAATATTCAGTTGGGCTTCCGCTTTTCCAAATCCAAATTACCGGGCCTTACGCTTGACCCCTGCCATCAGATTTTGTACAGCCACCTTGTCCACCTTCTTCGCCGCAGAAAGCCAGTTTGCCTTGAACTGCTGCTCGTCCTTAGCAGTTTTTTTGGTCTTCTTTAGGTTTCGCTTGACAATAGCCCAGTATTTCTCAATTGGGCGGAGCTCTGGCGTGTTGGGAGGGTTCTTGTCCTTGGGAACCACCTGCACGTTGTTGGCGGCGTACCACTCCATGGCCTTTTTACCGTAATGGCAAGATGCCAAATCCGGCCAAAACAGTACGGAACAACCGTGTTTCTTCAGGAAAGCGCAGCAGACGCTTATTCAAACACTCTTTCACGTAAATTTCTTGGTTGACAGTCCCGGAAGCATTGAAAATGCTGCTTTTCAAGCCACAGGTACAGATGGCTTGCCAAACCAGATATTTCTTTGACAGTTTCGTGTGCTTGAAAATATCCTGCTACCTTTCTCCTTCCTTGCCGTATAAAACTCCCTGTCCCGGAAGCTGCTTGTAGTCGGCTTTGACGTAGGTTTCGTCGTCCATCACCACGCAGTCAAACTTCGTCAGCATCGTCGTGTACAGCCTCCGGGACTGCGCTTTGGCCGTCGTATTTTGTTTATCATCGCGATTTGGGTCACTACCTTCTTGTAAGTCGATAGTCCGGCTCGTTTTTTGGCTCGATACACGGTTGTAGACGATACACCCAGCTTATTTGCGGCATCTCGAGAGATAAGTTAGGTTTTCGCATGAAACTCACCGGCAACTCTCTTTGTCGTCTCAGCGGCTTCCGGTTTTCGATTTCCCCGATCCAGACTTCTGGCTGTCGACAACCGTTCCCAAACACTTGAATTACATTTGTAATGGTTGATTTGGCAGCGCTAGTGATTTTGCCAACTTTGCGTGCGAGTAGCTCGGATTTCGCGATGCGCGAGCAAAATTTTCTGATATGCTGCTCTTCTTGCTTGGAGCGGCATTTTGACACATCTGAAGAGTGAATTCCAAAACTCAAATAGGAGCAGCACCTACATACACACACCTTCAAAAATGAGGGGTGTTCAAGTTTTTTAAATGCAAAATTGAAAGAAATATGTCAAGTTGATATTGACCAAATTTTGACCGCATCGCCCTTTAGGTTGTAGAAGTCGTATTAGAATTTGGGCAATGGTGATGATTGACCTGCTTTCTTTTTTTATTCTTCCTGGCAAAAATGCTTCTTCGAATCATTTTCGGTAACAGATCTCGACTAGCCTTTTCTGTGTACATTCTGAGATGGGATTGTTTTTTCTAACTTTTAAAAAACAGCGTTAAACAACAACAAAACAGTACGTAACTTAATTTAATCTGTTAGTTTACCAAGAACCGGGTTCCTTGCCACACAATGCGCCAAAAGATAAACTCGCTATTTGCTTTTCAAACCAACACGCTTACAAGGACCCAACGACACAATGTTTCCGCAGATTATGTAGGTTGTTTTCCCGCATTTAGCTTTTTAAAAGAAAATGTTTTATATAAAATGTTTGCATAATGTCTTTTATAAAGAAGTGGATTAAGCAAAATGTAACGTGGCAAAAATTGAGAAGCAAACTAATTGACAATAAGGAAATACTATTGTAATCTACAAAAAACGGCGTCCACCTTTAACCTTTCTAAAGCTCGATGCAAAGGGAAATCTGGATGCACTAGTTCAATAAACCACCGCGTTCTCTGGTGGTTGGAACAAAAATGTTTGAGAGTCGTTTGTTGATGTTTCATTGACAAAGTAATTAGTGAAAAGATTTTCCTCGATTGATCAGACGGCACCTCGAAATTGCTGGATTATGGAACCTGAGAAAAGAAAATCAATCAGTGCACAAACAGCCAGAGAATCCTTCAAAGGTCCGCTCCCGAAAACAGCAAAAGTTTTAAAATTCCCAAAGTCAATGGTTGTGTCTTGTAATCAAACGCTATAAGGACATCATCTCATCAGTGGGGTGACACAAAGGCATCATTCACAGCGGCATCTAGGGACAAAAAGCTGAGGAGAAAGGTGTTGAGGTGCGTGAAAGCAACCCAGGCGTCTCCATACGTGATTTGGCGAAGAGAGACGATCCAACATTTTCAACTGGAACAAAATTTAGTGGGCCAAAAAGCGAGCACGACTACTGATCATTCGACCGAGTTTTGACGAAATTTGATGGCTAGTAGTTTAATGAAGGACTGAAACATATGTCAGAAATAAATTATAAACAAATCTTTAACTGCGTCCACATTGACGTTGGGTCGGAGCTTTGAGAAATTGGGGTCATTGCTGACCCAGTGTAGACTGCAACTTCTTCAACGTAGGCCTTGTATTTTTGGCTTTGAACCAATCAGGCTGAAATTTTTGATGTTCTCTGCCCTATTCTTCATCGGCGCTACAGACATGAAGGTGCATGCCACATGACCAGCTCTGATATAGTTTGGGTTGCCGCCTTCGGCGAGGTTGTTTTGGAATATATAATGCAGTCATTTGACATTATACGATTGGCGTCAGATTTTGCGGCAAGAGATGAGGCGCGTTGCGGTCTATCTTTGCAAAATGAAGCCGTAGAGAGGGTTGCATGCGTCTACGGTAAAAATTTTGAGTGTGTACAGAGTCCTTCAGATGATCAGATTAGTTCCAAGTGCGCCACGAAGCTGGTGCTGCAAGGCACCTATCTTTTATTATATAAAGCTTTAGAAAGCCTCCGACTATCGGCAAAGTTGTTTGGAATATAAACGAACTTAATTTGACAATAACAGATTAAGTTACAGATCTTGCTTCAGAAATGGCGCTGCAGTCTATCTTTGCCATATGAAGCTATAGAACGTTGCCGTCTTCGGAAAAAGTTTCTCGGTATGCCATTTGTTGTCTTTTTGACATTATAATATTAACTCCAGATCATCGACTAAAGAAGCGCTGGGGTCTATCTTTGCTAAATGGAGTAAAATCGTTTGTCAAATAACACAATTTAACAATCTGATTCGTTTTGTTCCTTAGCTTAGTTTAACTGACTGCACGTATCAATGGTTGCTACCCGTGATTGATAAGAATTGCACAATGAATCATCTGAATGGGGCTGGAGTAACCGATCATTCTCACTGTGCATCGATTCAGTGACTCAATTTCTTTAAAAATTAATAATGGCGCCGGCCATGTCCTTGAAATCAGGTGGAATAGGGAAGGAAAGTTAGTGTGACCTTTGCTGTTTATGACCGTGTTTACCTCACAAGGTAAACAAGGAAGAAGGAAGGTTTTGCGTTAGTAGGGTAGGTTCGTTGGATCAGGATTCACCTTGATAAGTGATGTGATCATATATAATCATAATAAGATTAAACAATTTTTGATGTAGGTTAAAAATAAAGTGATATAGGGACAAAATCGAAAACAATCTAAAAGGATTGCTCCAAGCTATTGAAAGTGACCACCATCCTCTCAATTTTCAGGAAAACTTTCCAGGGTCTGAGGCTATTCATAAACTTCATGCAGACTTTTCTGAGGAAAGTCTACGAAGGGAACGTTGAGATGTTTCAACATAAATCTACGTGGTTTATGAAGAGGCCCGACTGGTTAGCGTTCTCCTTCACACAGTATTAGGGTTATCTAAATGATGCCCATCCGACGCAGCGCATGTTTACCCATATTACATTGTTCGCGGTCAACGCAGGTTTTCCACCACTGAATCTTGTCAAATTTCTACTTTTTAACATGCACAAAATTCTGCACCTTATACTCTCATACGTGACCGTTCCAAAATGGTACTTTATTTCAAGCAAAAATGTCCATCAAACGATGCCAGAGCTGTAGCGCGAGTTCAGTTTGGCACAATTAAAACATTTCAAATCCAAAATACAAAGTACAGATTTTTTATAACGTTTTCGCAATTTTCGAATACAACATTTGGAACTGATAATCACAGCAGTTTTGGACTTGTGCTCACTTGATTTTACGCTCAAAAAGCCAAAAGTTGTAACCATTTTTTTAATCACGAACACGGTGTGATCTCAAGATACACAACACGTGTCTATCTTCAGCTGACCAGAATCAATTTCACGGGTGTTTTTCTCCAATTTGGGAATCACTCGCGAAAAATATTCAAAACTGTCGACAAACCTTTTTGGCATGTACTCTGTAACCACTCGCGCCACCACACAATCTTTAACAATCTGATCAGTTTTGTACCAGACAGAAATATTTGGTACAGATAGACTGCAGCGCCATTTCACCGGTACGATCTAAAACAAGTCTGATAATTAAAAAAAAAATTATTGTGCGATCTCTGATTTCTTGTGTTGTCAAATTACGGTCTTCAACACACCCAATTACTTCGCCGAAAATTTCATTTGCTTGATATAGACTATTTCTTTGTAGCACAATCTGCAACAAATATTATAATGTGGTACATTTTCATATGACATACTGAACAAAGACAACATATAAGACGATTCTCCACAAATTCAATAGCATTCCTGGAGATGGCATCTCTCTAGAAATAATGATAATGACAAAAGGCGACATATCACATACCGAAAAACTATGCTTAAGACGGCAACTCTCTCAACCTTCATTTGACAAACATAGACTACAGCGCCATTTCTGCCGAAAGATATGCAACTTATATGACTACGTCAAAAGACGACAAATGTCACAATGAGAAACATTGCCGAAAATAGCAACTCTCTAGAGCTTCATTTTGTGAAGATAGACAGCGGCGCCATCTACTGCGGCAAGATCATGGAACTAATATGATAATATCACAAGACGACAAATGACATTCTGAGAAACTTTTCCAAAGACGGTAACTCTCTAGAGTGTCATATACCAAAGATAGGGTCAATCCTACTGGAACCAGATATTTCCACCACTTGCACCTTTCAAATTGGGGTATTGTGTCTAGGTTGAAATTTCACAACTCTACATAGTGTTGAAATTCGGATCTATATTGACCCTTATGTCTTATGTGTCATTTTTTTTAATAACCGAGGAAGGTTAAATTTAGCTATGGCTCTATACATTTAACATGAAACTAAAACGTAAGAAATTACCAGACACAATTCCCTCTTTCAATTTGTAAATACCACTTTTCTCGGTGTTACTTCAGTCATCTGTAGCTCACTACCATCACAATGATTATTGATCATCTCGCCGTATTCAAATCATATCAATGAATGTCATGTTAGCGAGTGAATAAATTCAATGTTCATCTTAAGGCTTCACACAAAAACAACATCTCACATGAGGCAAGAAGAACCATTTATCGAAAAAGCGATACACAAGCAATTTCACCTCGTGAGCTATTAAAAATAAATATATTGCAGGACATTTCAATACTTCCTACGAAAACACACTTCTCAAATACGGATACACGTGTAGTGGCAAGCTTTAGACTGGATTGTTATTTTTCATTTTAGTACACATAAAGGGTCGCTTTCGATCAAAATTTGGTCGACTTAAACTTGACGCATTTCTTTTCATCGTGTATCAAAAAAAAATGCAGACCCCACATTTTGAAGTGTGCGTGTAGCATCATGCCTTACTTTTTATTTTGAGATTAGCACTTCAGTTATCAAATTGTCGTCAAAGGAAGAGAAGCAAACGCATTCAAACCACTCTCATACCCAGTTGGCGAAATTGTTAAATGTGACTAAATCAACTGTTACCGACGTATTAAAAGTGTTCGGTGAACGTTTGTCGACAGCCAGAAAAGCTGGATCGGGCGGAAGTCGAAACCTGGGGGTCACGGCGACGACAAAAAGAGTTGCCCGCTGTTTACAGCGGAACCCCAACCCCTCCGTCCGAGATTTCGCAAAGAAGCTGGGAGTGGCACCTTCAACCGTGGACAGAACTGGACTGTCGACTTACAAGAAAGTGGTGACTCCAAATCACAACGATAAACAAAACACGTCGGTCAAAGCACGATCGCGAAAGTAGTACACGACGATGCTGACGAAGTTTGATTGCGTGGTACAGGAGGATGAAACTTACGTCAAGGCAGACTTTAGACAGCTTCCTGGACAGGAACTTTATACGGCAACCGGACGGGGAAAAGTGGCAGATATTTTCAAGTACATTAAACTGTCAAAGTTCGTGACGAAATATCTGATGTGGCAGGCCATCTGTACCTGTGGCTTGAAGAGCAACGTTTACATTGCGACCCGAACCGTCAACCAATTTAGTTGAGCCTACAAAACGTCTACTGCCTTTTCTGAAGCGGCACAATTGTTCCGTTCTATTTTGGCCGGATTTTGCATCTTGACATTACGAAAAAAAGGCCATGGAGTGGTATGCTGTCACCGACTTTTAAGTGGCTCCCAAGGATAAGAGCCCTCCGGAACAATATTGGGGCCATCGTCAAGCGGAACTTTATGGAAGACTCTATGATCGACCTATGACTTTATGATCGACTGAACACATTACTGTTTGACCAAACTTTTGATCGGAACACCTCTATGTTCAAAATAAATTAGACCAATACAATGACAATGCAATCATTGATTTCGAAAAAATAGTACGAAGTCTTCAACCTTAGCCGCACTATGAAAATGTTTCTACTTTGATCTTGTTTCCGTACAAGAAACATGACAATATATACATGTAGTAGTGACACATGCCAGCATGTTCACGCACTTCCTGCATCAGGTATCGAGTATATATGTTAGAAAGCTGGTTTGTTTTTTTACTCGCAGTACGTTGCAAACGTTTAGACGTATCTGCATTAATGTAAGTGAAATCTTTATGAATCGCTGAGCATCCGTTGTTAATTTTTACTTTATCGAGGAATGGGAGAAGAAAACGATTGAGCGAGATGAAGTTGGGCAAATCTGATGGATTTCAACCGAGAGAATTGCCCGGCAAATAAATAGATCAGAAAAAGTGGTGAGCAATTATCGGAAAAACCAACAAGCAATATACTAAACGACATTCAAAATTGAAAGAAAGACAAAGAGAAAAAAATCGACATGAAGCAACTGAAAATCACTAAACCTGTCGTCCGAATAATAAACTTGATCTCTCCATACACAAACAAACTCAAAGCAAAAACCAAAGCTGACGCCTCTGCATACGGACAACCGATTGAAATTAGCACAGAATGACAGAGCACTGGACTAATGAATTTCACCAAGTATTTTTTTTTCCAATGAGAAAAAGTTTAACTTGGATGGTCCTGATTGCTACAGTTATTAATGGCATCGTTCTGAGGATACAGAAGGGACTTCTGTGGAGAAACGGTAACGGTGCATTTTCTTACGATTGTTAGCAACCAATTTTGCAGGATCTCGACAAAAATGAACGCAAGCAGTTACTATGAGTGCCTGGAAGATGTTTCCATTTCGCCTTTGGAGGAGCTGGAGGAGCACTTGCACGAATCTACTATTTTCCGCAGGATGATGTCTAAATTGACGTATCAAGCCATGGTTTGTGGACAAGGGCATCATTGTTCTGGGGAGCCTTGTAGTTCGGATTGTAACCCCGTTGAGAATCTGTGGAGCTTTGAAGGTCTAGGCAATTGGACACTAATTCAATACCGCGAAAGATCTTAAAGTGTGCATCAAGGAAACCTGGGACCAAATTGACCTCCAAACCATTCAAACACTTTACACTCCTCATTATTAATAATCGAGGAACATCACTGGAGCATCAAACTTGTGCTGGGCGATGAAGAACAGTAGCCCTGAAAGCTGCCGGAAGTTCATCTTGACGTAACTCTCATCATCTATGATGAGACAATGAGGCTTGCCTGAACGATTCCGAGTTGTTTCCGGTATCCTGATGAAAGAGCTGAGGATTTTACAGGTGCTTGCGTAAAATCAATTCGTTGACCCCATTTTTTCCACTTTTGCAATCGCTGACACTAATGAAAATACAACAACAAAAAAGACTCGAAATTACTTTTATCCAAATTTTCAAGAGAAAATACCCAATGGATAATTTTCTACAGCGTTTTCTCCATGATGCATTTTGATGTGGGACACCCTTTATTAATGTAGAACAATCATCTACAACTAGACCCCAATGTAGAACAACCCATTCCAGAACGTAATCAAAAGGATAGCCTTTCTCTGCAGTTTTCCACAACCACTTCACCGATCTCTTTAATCCAGCTGCTGGCGGACAGCTGCTGGGTGGAAGATAAACATAAATCGGAAGGTCCTGGAGTGATGATGACTGGCGAAAATTAATTGCTGCCCCTGTCCGTCCGTGTTTCGGACCGTCACGATTCCGCTGACCTTCGTTCGTTAGTGGAACATAGGTTCTGTTACAAGCCGAAAAGGATTCCATTGGGAAGCACAAAAAAAAAATGAAACAAAAGCAAGGAATCTGGAATAGCTTTGGATAAAGAAAAGAACTCGTGCCTTAAATGAGAGAAAAAGTACCAAGTGAAAAATAAAACGGCCCAGCTTTACTTATTCGTTAGATGTATAGCAGGTACACGGACAGAAAGTTTTAATGAACTCAGGTTCTGTGTGTTCATAATAGACGGGGCAGCAAGGATCAAGAATTTGTGGGCTGGGTGAATCATTAAACCGAATGTAATTAAAACGGGCATCCACTTGATCTTAACGACGTGCTGGTAGGTGCTTTCGAGGGATGGGTTTATCTTTCGCACGTTCCAGAACGGGTTTGAATTCATCAAATTAATCATATTTAAGTTTTTTTTTTAGTATAGTGCATCCAAATTAAAATTTTCATTTTGATTCCCACTCCGTTTTTGTTTCCACTATTTTGGAGATGCAGAGTTAGTTGCAATAAATCTCCGGTCAGAGACACGTGGATTAATTGTGTGCATTTCACCATGAAATGTGTATTGCATGTAGTCAAAAGAACGCGTTGGATCGCGCTCATGTACAAGCTATCAGTGGCACATGAGCGCAATCCAACGCGTTTCTTTTGTCTGTTGAATTTGCGGATTCGTTCGTGCCTTGACCTACCCCGCATTAGGCAAAAATAACGTCCCTGGTTTAAGTACCACTATATCCAGCCCTTCGTGCAATTTTCAATAGTTTTATTCAATTTTCAACCTACCGTGTAGTGACGGAACTTTCAACACTTGATGTAGAAGGAGATGTTCGCTCATCACCATGAGGCACCAAGAGTGAACAACAATGTTTTTTGGCTAGAATGAAAGATGTGAAGAGAAAGGTTGAAAGTTCCGTCAGAGTGCGGCAGGTAGGAAAATTAACAGATGTTTTTGAAAATTGAGCGAAAGGGCATGTATCCAATGGTACTCGAACCATGGACGTCAATCTTTGCCTAACATCCCACTGCGGGGTAGGTTGTAGCGACGGAACAAGTCCGCCACTTCCTCAGGCAAAAATTGACGCATGGAAAGACGCTCATGTACCACTGTGGCTTGTATAGTTTATTCTTAGCGATCTATTGTGTGCATTCTGTTTACTGATGCGCACATGGGAGAGGAACTCTCTCCTTTTTTTGGGTTTATTTTGATTCGCAACGGGGCGCACAAAAGAAAGAGATAAAGGCAAGGGCACGACATCTCCAACCGAGCAATCACCAGAACATCTGCAAGTGGTCACTAGGGAACTCCGCACCACAACCAGAGTCCCTCGCCTCCCATAACTGTAGAGTTGTTCCATGACAATAACAACTGCACCGCGGATGAAGGGGATGAGGCAACTTTTACAAACGATGAACTCATTG
Organism: Aedes japonicus; assembly: GCA_034211315.2. Taxonomy (NCBI): domain Eukaryota; kingdom Metazoa; phylum Arthropoda; class Insecta; order Diptera; family Culicidae; genus Aedes; species Aedes japonicus. Next base: position 45,600 of record JASCZW010000919.1, read on the forward strand.
CGATAGCTAGAAATGAGAATAAAAATTTGTATTTTCAATTTAATTCCAACTACTTTTGCTTATCTTGACAGATTCGCGTATTTCGTCTACAATGTGCAGACTTCTTCAGTCTCTCGTACTAATAACTCGACTTGCCATGTCGAGTCGAGGTATTAGTAAGAGACACTTAAGAAGTCTGCACATTGTAGACGAAATACGCGTATCTGTCAAGATAAGCAAAGGTAGTTGGAATTAAATGGAAATAACTAATTTTTCTTCTCATTTCTAGTTACAAGTATTCGACTAAATAGCTGAAACCCTCTAGGATTCATCATTGCGATAGATAAGTCGCTGAAGGCAAACAAAGCGCCAGGACCTGACGGTATACCAAACATGGCCATCAAGACGACTATCTCACTGGCACCCCGAATGTTCAGGGTGGTGATGCAAAGATGTTTGGACGAGGGAGTCTACCCGGACACCTGGGTAGACTAGGAAGCCATCAGGGTATCCATCAGCATATCATCAGATATGCCTGTTGGACACGACGGGTAAGGTGTTGGAGAGTGGTTATCGATGTACACAGGTTGTCCAACAACCAGTATGGCTTTCGTAAAGGGAAGTCAACGGTGGATGCCATCAGGTCCGTCACCAAGACGGCGGAGGTGGCAGTCCAACACAACAGGCGGGGAGTTCGCTACTGTGAAATGCGTTTAATAGCGCCAGGTGGGAGCCTATCGCCAACTCCCTTCAATGCCTCCGGGTCGCTGGGTACCTATATTGGATTCTGGGCAACTACTTCCAGAATAGGGTACTGCTATACAACACAATTGTGGGTCATGAACGTGTTCAAGTCACCGCAGGAGTGCCTGGGCCCGGTGCTCTGGAACACGATGTATGATGAAGTCAAGGCTAGACACACGGGTTTGGTTTTAGTGGGTCGAGGAGTTGAGTCTGAGTTCTTCACGAGTCCATATGCAAATTACCATCCCGCTAAATTGAAAAAATAGCACTGAGGGACATAACTGCGAAATTCAATTTTGAACTCGTATTTTTGACTTGACATTCAAAAACAATACACTGCCAATTTTGGAGATAATCAACATAACTAATGTCAATATTAAAGGGTGTACCGTTCAAAATCCGCACACACAAAATTCATCCACAAGATTTGAGTTTTTATCCGATTATCACCAAATTTTCAGAGAATAAAAGAAATAATTAAAATTAGTTTAAGCGTCATTAATTTCATTTATTTCGCCTTTATTTCCGAATACCGTGAACTTTGGCCTTAACTCCAACCATAATGACGTGCAGTTCTGCACGGTCTTCGAAACGGAAGTTTTTTTGCATATTAACCCATGCTTTCTTCATTTCTACAATCCTCACAATTTTAAGTAGTTTTAGAAGTTGCTCCTTCATAATGGCCCAGTATTTTTCTATTGGGCGCAGTTCCGGAGTATTTGGGGGGTTCAGATCTTTCAGCACGAAAGCGACATCGTTTGGTGGCATTATGCCAAATCCGGCCAGAAGATCGTCGGACCGTCGTGAGCCTTCAGGAGAGGGAGAAGCCGCTTTTGGAGACACTCTTCAAAATACACCTGTCCATTCATGGTGCTTGCGGTAACGAAAGGTGTACTCCGCTTTCCGCAAGAACAAATCGCTAGCCAAACTAAGAACTTCTTGGCGAACTTCGAAATCTTGTGTGTTCGGAGAGTCTCGTGAATAACACTTATCCTAGGTAGTAACATACAGGTTTCCTGTAATCTGGTTGCAGTCCGCCTTGTTTTATCATCCATTTCGCAGCAGTGTGGTTATGATAACTTCTGGTCGTACATCCGGGCACTGCTTTTTGCGACCGTATTCTGTTTCTCGTCATGTTTTGAGGACTTCTGAACCTTAAACGTATGTAGTCCAGCTCGAGTTTTGGTATTCTGCGCGAAAGTCGTGCTCACACGCAACTTTTTAGTCACACCTCGAACTGAGGCGTTTGTTTCCCGTTTAAAGTCCTCAAGTACGCGTTTGTGATCGTTCTCGTTAACCTGACGGCTTTTTTTTCCGGATCTTCGCTTCCCACTAACAGTCAGACATTCTTCAAATCGTTTTATGATACCAGCCTTTCCCAGCTTTTTTTTTAATCCTAGAGGGTTTGAGCTGTTCAGTGGAATACCTGTAACTTTTTTTTTGCGACAGATCCTTATTCTCAAAATACTGAAAACAAAGCACAATAAACTATGTTCACGCAACATTTCAATTAATTTTACCCAACGGATCCACAGTTGGAGTAATTTGAGTGTATGCGGATTTTAAACGGTACATCCTCTAGTATCAGCAAACGAACAGACATAGATGTAAGTACAACATATTCCGGACTAATACATACACAGAGAGAAAGAAACGCTTACGTTTCAGCGTTATCTAATCTTATCTAATCTAATACAAACGCAGCCAGTACGAGAAATCATCCTGGAAATAATTGGGTTAGATGACGCCCAATTTTTTTTCTGTCAATATTGACGCTTGCAGCATATCAACGACATGATACAAGCGTCAAAGCGGCCAGGCTTACTGCGTTGCATTAACCGCAAAAGATGATTCTGTAAAATGAGTTGGATTCAAATGATAGGGTGTGTGTCCCTTAACTCAGCCTATTATGCAATGATCGATTACATTTATTACTATAATTCATAAAGTTTTCAAGCTGTTAGCTAGATTCAACTAGTTAGACACTTGGTAGTATGTATCACCAAAAGTTACACAACTCTTTTTATAAAGTCAGAAACATTCGAAGGATATGGATTTAATATCGGTCTATAAGCACCAAATTGGGTCTATTTATGGATGCAAGTTCGTCCCATTCGATGGATTCATTACTAAATTCTCCAGTCTTAAACAGTTAAACAGTTTTTTCCCTAATTTTGTGGCATTGTCAGCTGTATTCGCTTTACTTAACGCAAAATTCACAAAACCAACTAATTTTAAACTGCCTCGAAATACTTAAGTGTTGTTCATATATGATTCATCAGCTTCTCAATAATGAAAACATTATAATTCACTATACTATGATTTTGTTACTTTGGTTTGTGTTTAGATGAGCCACTTGAATATAAACAACTGCAAACTTATGCATTTTCACTTGAAATTTTGCCAATAACAACGTTTTTAATACGTTATTGATACAACAGGCACGTTAGGAACGTACAAAAAAATATGCCCCTTACATTGGGTCTACTATTTTCTTGTAAAATCATTGTTATTTTAGCTATGTGAACAGTTAGTTTGTAACGTGTAACTATTTTCTGCATATCCAGACTGCATTAATTGCTTTATCGATTCAATTAAGCCAAATTTAGATCTCTAGAAGATCGTGTAGATCATCTGTTCAGCTTAACCAGTGAAATCATGATGCCCCAAAAGTTCAAGAAATCGAAAATTACGCGGAAGTGAACAACCATAAGTTGATTAATATTAACTCAATTGCTTAGGATTACATCGGTTATCGTAACAGCAACATGATTTTGTTGATTATCGCTAAATTAATGACACATGTGGTACATAAGCCGAATGAAGGAGCTAGGCTAACATTACAGCCCCTTACCCTATTTGAAAATAATAAAATAAGATTCAAATAAATCAAGAAAATCCGAGTAATGGAAAAAATCATAATGTTCATAATAAAAATGTAAAATTAATATGGAATGTCATATAAAATTTAGTGAAGGGATTTTTATAATTTTAAAATCGTATTAACAATAACACATGTCTGCCGATTGTAGCCCTGCTGCAATTGAAGAAGTATTTGAGTATCAATTATGAACCTAAGAGTTTAGACAATGTATCATAGCCACGAGAAAAAAATGTTTAAATTATTTTACATAATCCGGAAACTCCACGGATAACCTGTAATTAAGAAATAAAAAATAGTATATCTAAAATATCGATGAACTGTTCCGTTTCCTTGCTGGTTCAATTGATGACATCAACTGGTTGATCAATCTAGTATAATCTAATCCAATACAAACGGAACCAGTACGAGAAAACTTCTTGGAACCAACTGGGCTAGATGACGTCGAATTATGTTTTCTACCAATATTAATGCTTGCAGCACGTCCATAACATAATACAAGCATCAATGCACCAGGCCCAGTTCTTTACATCAACCACAAAAAAATCTGTCAAACGATCTGGATTCAAACAAATAGACCTGCATGCATTCTGAGAATCTACAGGGCAGAAAGAATGCGCGGACACATCGTACCACACGCTTGGAGCCATGTTAAGTCGAATCTAATAGAAATTTAACATAGGTATTTGTATGACCCCAGTTACCCGAAATTGAACACAACAGAAACCCGCAAATACCGTTTAAAGTTTTTCGTTATCTAATGCCCATAAAGGAAATGCTAGATTTGGCATAGAGTAATAGAATATTTCATGTAGGGAAGCGGAACCTATCTTTAACTCAATAAGCAGACCTCCAGTGGAAATCGGTGAATATGCACTAAATACCGAACACTGAGTACACAAGTTGTTCACAATTTATTCGTTCACTTACCGCTAATCGTTTAGCAACACACAAAACATTCGATTCTGATAATTTTCTTCCAATTTAATATGGAAAAGTTGCCACTACTATGTATCTATTTTAATTATATCACGAAAAACATTAATCCCATCTGTGTACATATATTAATCGTACTGATTTAAGTCAAGAAAAAATATAAACAAGTTAACGCTCTCCACTACTACACCCAAAAATGAAGTAAATAGATCATTTGACAGCACTTCACGTGTGTTGGGTAGCATTCATATAACCAAGACAAAATGAAAGGGTTTGTTTGTTTTTTCTTCCATGAGAATATTGACAACAAGACTCACCATAACGTTGGGCGTAGAATGCTCTATGAATGATTGAACACGCACACTAGCGTTGATGTGTATGCTATACAGTATGTGAGCAGTGCAACATCAAGCGATTACGTCGATTGTTAACACGGTTCAGAATAGGTGCAAGCGTATTTAAATTATTGTGAAAATTAATCCCATAGTATTTTTTAGTATTTTATCACGTATTCGTAGATTCTCGTGTGGCTTTATAAGTGATGTGTGATTTTTATGGTGTGTGCAATTACGCATCGAAAATGTGTGAGGATATAGTGCAATTAAAGAGAAAACTTGGAGTCTGGCTCGAGTATATTCCCTAGTACGGTTAGATCAATACGACGAATTTGTAGTTCAAAGGTAAGCAATTGTGTTTAAAATCTGATTCCTCATTATTTTTACGAAATTTAAGTCTCCGAAACGATTTTGTAGCTTTTAATTATATTCAAGACCTAATTTTATTTGCCAGGATTGTATATTCTTGGTTACAGCATTCATTAATTGGAGAAATTAAACATCTTTTTACGTTTGAAGTTGCTGGCTGCAGAATGTGATGGATAAATGTACTATGGTGAGAATAGGTTCAGTTTCCCTAGTTGCACTTGTTATTTTGCGGAATCCAGCTTCAATATGACAAAGTGATGTGAGTGCGCAAATGAATCAACAAAATAAACGTCAAAACCGCATGAAAACGTAATGGGTAAGGATTGTTCACACTTATACATCATTAATTTGTTATTTTCACCACTGAAAATAATATGAGCACATGAAAAGCGTGGATATAAAATAAGCAGTCACACAAATCACCTAACGCGCTTGTGGAGTGGGATTGAACGACGCTTTTGTTTTTTTTAATCTGTTCTAATTTCAAAAGTCTGGCATTTTGCAGGATTTTTCTTTTTGTCTTTTTGTTGATAAAAAGTCTGGCAGTGCCAGATAAATCTGGTATAATGACACCCTTGGTTAAAGTTCATTTTTTTAGATGATAGAACCACCAACACAAGGAACACCAACCCAGACACAAATCCTCAAATTCTAACTAAACAATTATTTAACAGTTAGCTAGACATACCGGAACATTGTAACAGGGTAAAAATAGGGTTAATGGTTTTCTTACGTACTATGTTTTGTACACAGATAAAGAAACATTGAATTTGCTGGGAATGCTAGATTTTACAGAAAATAATGGGATGTTTCTGTGTAAATTAAGCCAGAGAGCGCCTAAATCTAGCTTGTTGTATGAAAGAATGTTAACATTGTTGTATGGTGCATGAAAACAACGAGGGGAAATTTTACGCACTTTTTAAAATTAAATATTTTTTCTGTGTAGATATTTGTTTTAATTATTTGATTATCTTTGTTTTTGTATGCCCACAACAGAGATGTTTGTTATAATTACTAGATGCTTCAATGTAAACACTATAATATGACAAAAACGTAAATCTAGTAAATAAATTATATTAGAAATTACACGAAAAAGCATACCGACATATAATACACTAAGGTTTTTTTTTGCACGGGGGATACGTTCCACTTTTAGTATGGAACCGTGTAAAAAAAGCCTAAATAGAGTTGATAAATTCACGTGCTTATACATTTATATTGCTCCGATTTTTTTTGTATGCGTTACCTTTCTATGCAAGGATCAAAATTGAGTTTCTAAAATTTTGAGTATTAACACCAAAAATTGTGATTTTTTTGAAAAACTGCCATATGATTACTTCTGGCTCAAAACGTAAAATGTGATTCGAATTAGGTCGATAAGTTGTTCCGTTCTGGAGTTATCGCTGAAATCAACCCGTGTAAAAAAAACCGTGCAAAAAAAAAACCTTGTATTTACAGTAATCCCTAGAAGAAGGCGATAATCTGTTTCCGTTATTTAAAAAGTCTGAAAGCCAAAGAAATCATCTCAGTCTTAAGACATCACAATGGAGCAGTTTGGATTACTAGATGTAACGAAAATACTCTAGCATCTATTAGGATTATATTTGAAAAATCCAAGATTGTCCAGCATCCACATTCATTAGCACCATCTGTTTGTGCACTGAAAATAAGTCGGCAAAGTAAATAGTCAAATTCCATTCGCAATGCGGCTCCCTTATGTTAGTGCGTCCTTAATAGCCCCGTTCCTCGTACACTAAAGTTAAATGAAAAGGGAAGTGCGATATTCTCCACACGGTTTCTTTTCATCATAAAGTAAGCTGTGAAGGGCTACAAAATTTTCAAAATTCTTCAACTTCCTCTCCGCTTGCCCCAAGCATTCGCCTTCCTGCCCGAAATGAATAAGCTCTTGCTACACTCACACACACACACACACAAACACACACACAGTGATGGTGCCAGTACGATAAGATGGTTTAGTCGCGGCAAGTTTTCCCGTGCAGGCAACGCGGTGTTAATTACTGTTTTATGACCGAGTGTCTTCATTAATATTAAGGAGAAATGAGCGTAATTAGCTCCGGTTAGCACGCAGTAATGATCGTTGTTGTTGTTGCTGTTGCTACTGTTTATGCTTAGCCTAGCTTTTCTTCCCGCGCTGTTTGGTGGTAAACGGTAGACGGTGAATCATAATTTGCCTTTGGAGAATATGGCGGTGGTAAGTCGAGATTACATACGCTTCCATTTGAAGCATGACAGATTTTCTGAATGTCAGCTTCACGGGCCTGGGAAAAAAATCAGAAAATTGCTAGTAAATATCTTTATGATGTGTGCTCAGTCTGGAATTCCACTTGAACGCAAACAAGTCTGAGGATAAGCATTATATAGATGCCTGAATGGGATATCTGTGATATGACAACAGGCATTTTAGTCTGAATAGCAGTCGTAACTAAAACAAAATATATACAAATCGCCAACACTAACCTTAATCTCACGCTTTTCAATCTATATTAAACAAACATGAAACATGCACATTTCACGGCTTGTATAACAATGCGGTGCTGTCGAGAAAAAAAACTCGTGCCTGCCATTCGCCAGCCTCTATAGCAGTCACATACTCATATCAGATAGCAGCTGCAGCTTATCTTCTTGTCAACAGCTGTTGCAGGTATGGACCATAAACGCTGCAGAAGGCGGTCGCAAAAAAAAACTAAACTTTTTTCCAGATCAAACAATCCAGTCCCCCTGGTTCAGCACCGGAAACTACCTCCATTTCGTCGCCTGTGACAAGTCGATGGGCAATCTACATTTCATCGCTATCGCCCTCGACCTGGCTCTAGTTAGTGTAGCAAAGTTCAACCACGCGCCTTGTTTGGTCATAACCCTTCTGGGTTGGCGGTCATCGCTGGAGTTTTGTTCGTTCTGCTGGGGTGAAAATAATGTTGGCACTCTTTGGTCTGGCAGTTCACGGATGAGAAGGAGAGAAAAAAAACCAACCGGGAAGGTCCAACACTGCCCGAGGCAATTATTTCTGACCCAGGAAACCTGACCTTTCCGCCGGCAGACGCCAACAGGTAAAACTTTTGGGAACGAATAAAAATATTGAACAAAATGAAGGAACCTTTGGAACGTGACGGTTGGCGTAACATTTGCACCAAACATATTCGGATGTTTTCACACATTACCATTACCTTCGGACTTCGGGGGAATAGCTTCAACTTTATGTTGATATCACAAAAAAATAGGGCATTGATCAGCTCCGGAAGTGGACACCGGGTCGTCACTGTTATGTTCCGCAATAAACCGAACGATGGCTTGCGTTTTTGAAAGGCGACTGCCAATGTTGTACCTGGAAGAAGCAAGAGAAGAAAAAATGGGAAAGGTATGAGATTTACAGATCATTGAAAAATAACACTGCCAACATGAAGAAAGTGAAGGGTTTTTCTTTGAACTGAGAAGGCCGTGCAGAGGAATTTGTATTCATGTGGGACGAGGGAAGACTTTTATGTTTCCTTTTCAAACGTGGAATGTGGCGAATAAAATGCGAGTTATTGCATCCTTCAGGTCCTACGAGAAAAGTCAGACTTACTTCTACGCAGTTCTCTTCGTGACACAGTTACGTAATATGTGGAATTATTCAGAGTCGAAAAAGTAAGAATTTCTCATGCGCGTTCCATCGATCGTGTGGCCCTTACTTCTTCGTAATATGCTAATTAATTTGCCATACTTAAAGATTGGACTCGGAAAAAATGCGACACTTTGTTTTGGGTGTAACTTTTTATCGCGTAGATAAAAATTAATTAAGTTTCGGTTAATACTAGTATAGAGTGCTATGTTCATGTGTGCAAAATTATAGCGATCTGTCAGTCGCATAGATGTATCGGCTTGGAATCCACCCTTCCACCGTGTCCCGCGTTGTGAAGATGTTCCAGGACACGAAGACCATCGAGCGACGCGCTGGAAGCGGCCGAAAACCGAAAACGGAATACCCAGAGAAGGCGCAGAAGATAAGGCAGTACTTTAAGAATAACCCAAACCTTTCTACCCGAGACGTGGCCAAAAAGGTCAATTCGTCAAAGTGGTTCGTCCAGCAGACCATGAAGCGGGCTGGGCTACGTGTTTTCAAGGTCGCGAAGGCGCCAAACTGGACTGACAAGCAAAACACGGTGGCCAAATTGCGTGCGCGGAAGCTGTACCGTGAGTGGCTGGTCAAGTCAGGCTGTCTCGTCATGGATGAAGAGACATACACTCAGTAGCAAAAAAAGCCGAGCAAAATTTCGCTTCCAAAACCGCGTTGTTCAACCTTCTGTAACTTTGTCAATTATCAATATATTTTGATGAAATTTTGACAACACTATAACTAGTGTTTCGACCTTATGTGACATAAATATCATGTTAATAAAATTTATGAATTTGGAGTTATCATAAAATATGTGATTTTTGGACATTGCAATTTAAAAAATCCGTATTTCTGTGAAAAATTTAGGTAGCATATTAAAAATTTCTCCATAGCTTATAAAAATACAGAAAATGATGTGGACGAAATTTGAACTGTTTCCATAAAGTGGTTTGGACTACAGCTGGCGTCAAAGTGGACGTACCAACATGAGCATTTCCCTTTTTCACCCGATACTAACCTTGCTGAAATATCGGTGCAAAAACAAAGCCGAGGTGAATTTTATTAATCAAACTGTATAACATTGTATACGTACATTGGTGAGTTTTTTTGCTAACAAAATTTTGCTCGGCTTTTGTTTTGCTACTGAGTGTACACTCTGTCCATTTTCTAAGTATAAGACCAGATCATTTTTAACTGCCACCGCTCAGGAAGAAAACACGTCACTTCAATGTGTACCTTGACATGTTTGTGTGAGTGAAACCTATCCCATGCATGGTAATATGCGTGTGTGTGTGAACGCATCAAGCAGTATTACCGTGTCCATTTTGTATAAGACCATTGGCAGATTCGCGTGTTTTCATGGAAAAGTGCTCACGGAGAAGGAGAAGGGAATAATCGAGGCATTTCACCAAGAAAAAGTGTCAATAAGGGAAATCGGACGGTGGATCAAGTTGTCCCATCAAGTTGTGCGCAATTATCTCGCTAATTCTGAAGGATACGGAAAAAACAAAAGAGCTCCACAGAAATCAAAGCAAACCGATCGCGAGAAGGGGGAGATAGTTAAAACCTAGGACAGGACAGGACCTAGGCTCAGAGAGAGAGAGAGAGAGAGATGACCTCTTATAAATTTATGATTGCTTTGATACGGGGGTCGCTCCAATGTTGCCAGATATGTTTACACAGTAATCCCATTGAAAATAAAGTAATTATAAAACTTTCTTTTGTCGTTCGGGAAAAGAAGCTGCATCAAACTAAACGTTAATTGATAAGGTTTCATTGAATTTCATTGATGCTTACGCTGCAAATTCTGCTGTGGGTAGAAAGGCTCAGTATAAGAGCTGTCACTTTTTTGAATATCAGTTTTGCTAGTTGATCAGCAATCTTGGTTTACCTGTATGCATTGCTGAAATTACAGCACAAAAAAATCAGCAAAAGTTTGCTGTTTTCCAGCAATCAAAATTTGGTGTGAGTTGTCACAAACGAAAAAAGTGAAAAAATAGTGACTACTAGCAACACTGCCAAACCAACAACAAACTGCCTGCTTGTAACATAACTCGACGGAGGCGGTAGAGGCGGTTGTCAAAGCGATCAATAAAAAACGGTCTTTTTTGACAGGTAAATGGTCTTGTTTTTGCACTAACAGCTGGCAGGTCCTGTCCTAGGTTAAAACAGCTTCGCACTCGACTAAATCCAAATCACAGAGAACAGACATCCAAGTCTAATTCAAAAACTGTGTAAGAAATTTAACGGCCATTTCATAATCGTAATGAACTGGCAATAGCGTGGCGGCGCTGCCATCGCCATCCATTGACCAGCTTGAAATCTTATTCATCAACTATTTTTTTTTGACAGTTCAGTTCTTTCACCGCACGGTCAACGAATCTTACCCATGTTTGATTAAAAACCGCAAGTGGCCAGAGCCCGAGAGATGGCAATAGTGTTTTAACGTATTTTAATTTGAATCCTTACACAAGTTTTTTTGAGAAATATATGCTTGTTTGGATGTCTGTTCTCTGTGTTCAAATCAAGCAAACTTTGAATTTGAAGGTTTGCCGGGAGACAGTTCGTCAGGTTTTGGTGAAAAGCCCTCATATTATAAGGGCTAAAAAGGTTAAAGCTCCTAAACTTACAGCTTCTAATGTCGAGAAACGGCTGAGTTTTGCAAAAGCTCACATGAATCGACATTGGGATTTGGTAAGCTTTGGTTATATGTTATTTTTCGGAACGTTTAATATTCCACTATGGCTCTAAAACCGATAAAATTATTCTTGATTTTTTTCAACATGTTTAGACAATCATCAGTGACGAAAAGAATTTCAACCTGGATGGTCCGGACGGCTTCAATGGATACTGGCGCGAAGAAAGGAGGAACAATATTGTTCAACTCGGAACTTCGGGGGTGGCTCATGCATGGTTTGGACAGGCTTTTGCGCAACCAGGAAGCTGAAGATAGCGTTCACGTCCTTCAAAATGAATAGTAAGGACTACATCAGTATTCTTGAAGGACGTATTCTGCATTTTTTGCGGAAATATCGTCGGAAGAAGTTTACGTTCCAACCGGATAATGCAGCTATTCATACCAGCAAGGAAACGAAGCAATGGCTCAGGAACCAAAAACTCGATTTGCTCGATTGCCGGCGCGTTCTCTTGACCAAAATCCAGTCGAAAACTTTTGGAGGAGTTTGGTTCGCAAGATTTATGTTGACGGAAAGCAGTATGCCACTGTTGATGAGGTGAAGTCGGCTATTACGACAGAATGGGACAAAATTGAGAAATCTGTTCTACTGAATTTAGTAAATAGTATGCCAAATCGAATTTTTCAGGTCTTTAATCAAAATGGCAGAGCTACGAATTATTGAACTTTCAATTTGCTGATTTTTATAAGTTTTACTTAATAAAAATGCGTAATATTTGAAATAGTCTTATAGAAACTGAACACCTAAAAAATATAAAATCTTATTACAAAAGTAATAGAAGGAATTTTTAATCAAAATAAATCTAAGACAAACAAAAACTTGCTATGCACTCTACAAAAATACGCACATTTGGGGGTGGTCTTATAGAAGTTGGACAGAGTGTATATCAAGGCGGACACAAAATAAATCCCCGGCCTCGAGTTTTTTGTCGGTACGTCCCGCATGGAGGTTCCGGAAAAGTTCCGGAAGAGAAAGATGGACAAATTCGCGAAGAAGTACCTGTTGTGGCAGGTGATCCGTGAGTGCGGACGGTACAGCAAGCCGTTCGTTACAACCGGCACCATAAACGGGCAGATTTATCGAGAGGAATGCTTGCAGAAGCGCTTGCTGCCCTTCCTCCGTTTTCACCGTAGTCCCACGCTGTTCTGGCCGGATCTCGCTTCGTGCCATTACTCCAACCCTGTAATGGATTGGTACGAAGCGAAGGGCGTTAATGTGGTCCCGAAGGAAGCGAACCCACCAAATACACCAGAACTTCGTCCGATCGTTTCGGGTGATAATGAAGAAGAAGTTGAAGAAAAGCGGAAAAACATTCAAAACCGATGAAGCTTTGAAGAAAATCTGAGAGAAATTGTGTAAGGGAGATGGACAAAGCCTCGCCCAAGATCTTATGAGCAGTGTTAAGAGAACTGTACGAACATTCAGCTTGGGGGAGGAAGTTCAATAAATAAATTATGCCAAAACATAGTTAATATATAGTTATTTATAATCTGATAATTTGAGAAGTATCCGATTTAAAATGAATTTTTGGTGATCATTTTTGTGTGTCTCATTTTTTTCGTATCCAGTCTTTAGTTAACCTTTGAGTACTTGTGTTGTTGCACCTTGTACAACACATGTAGATTTGTCCTAATCAATGTAGATGCAGGATCACCTATCGATGTAAAACCAACGTGTATTCTTAAAAAAAAACTCGTTTTGAACCAAACAGCGTTTCCTTGTTTAGTAGTAAGTCAAATTGTGTTTTACTTTTCATTCATTGTCTTTTATTTTAGCTAGCATTTTAAGTGGTTTAGTCCCGATGGGCTCTTCAGTTTTGTTCAAGATGTTTAAAAAGTGTAAAGTACGTTTCTTGTTTAGAATAAGTTTTATGATTTGCACTTGGGGCATCATTATTTAAAATTTGAAAATTTGATAACCTATCTAAATTACAACTACAATTTGAAAAGCCTAAGGAAGGGGAACCAGAATCCGTGCTCTTTACCAATTGATATACTCACTGAATCGCACTTCGAGTAACTTTATCTCGACCAGACGGTGAACCTAAATTGTTCTTGTCGTCGGAGGGGTGTTAAGGATCATCCTGAGGAACCTTTTCTGAACACCGGGAGTACGATTTGCTTGTTTTTTTTAGGGAACAAAACGTTCAGGGTGGCCACAGACTTGGGAAAATCGGGGAATGCGGGAAAAATGCGGGTATCCAAAATCATCGGGAAATATGCGGGAAAAAGGCGAGAATTTTAAAAGTCATCGGGCATTTTTGTCCTATGGAAGGGACCATTCTCACACCTTTTTCAAAAGATTAAAGTAGCGTTTTTGTCATTTACTCGGTCCACCGATCTCATCGTTCAGCCTGTTCAAAACGTACCGCTCAGAGCATCTTCAGCGGTGGTCTATTTTAACATCTTTATAGTTGATTTGCATCAGCAAACTTAAAAAGAACCAGCTAAAACAGACCAACTTTGCGTTCCTCGCACCGGTGTAGTATTTCTTGATTTTAAACCCACCAACACCTATCATCTTGTCAATCATACAATATCCATAGATCAGAAGTTTTGTTTTTTTCGGAGACCGAGGATTTTTCACAAACTTATTACTATGGATTGGTTTGAGTGGTGGTGAGTGTGTGAATGCATGCATCTCATTTGACCGATATTAGATAGTGCTGATAGTAACAGATAGCGCCACGCCAACCTATGACAAGAAGCACTTTCTTCGACGTTTCATTATGCCAAGGGATATGATCCTAGACATTATGTGACAACTAGAGTCAATTGATGACTTTTTCCATTCCGATGCAGCTGCATATGTTGGCCTTAGTGTTACATAGGTGCACTGCAGCCTAACGGATGTTGGCGTATGTCCTCTGCTAGTTCTCTCGACGAAAACTTGGGGGTTGGTAACCCTGAGGAATTTTTGCAAATCTGTCCTTAAGACTTACGGCCCGCAGTATTTACGCCCCCAATATCGGAAAAGGTTAAGAAACTGATAGACAAAAATTGTCTCCCAAAAGTTCGAAAAAAATCTTGTAAATTCAGTGCACATAGAAACTCAGGGAACTTATCAAAAGCTCGCTATACTTTTTAGATTTGACTTAGACTTTCCCGAGGTTTAGCTATTCTCCCTGATGTCAAAGGAACATATCATAAAATCAGGGAACTTTCCAGAAATTAAGGGTTCTTCCAAGAAATTCAGACAACTTTCCTGAAATTCAGATTGTTTCCTAGAAATTCAGGGAATTTCCCACAAACTCAAGAAGCTTACCACGAGTTCAGGGAACTTTCCAAAAGTAAAGGGTTCTTCACAGAAGTTCAGGTAACTATCAAGAAATTCAGGGGGTTTCCAGAAGTTTGCAAAACTTATCAGATTATTTTGGGTATTTTTCAGAAGTTCATATAACTACACAAGATGTTCAGGGAACTTCCCAAAAATTCAAGGAACTTTCTAGAAAATTAGAGAACTTTCAATAGAGAACAGTCGAGGAATTCATGAAGCTTTTCAAGAGTTTGCGGATCTTCCTAGAGGTTCAGTGAACACCTACGAATTTCATGAAACTTGCTAGACATATGCTCAAAAATATCATGGAACTCCCCTTAAGATCAGGAAACTTTCCGAAAGGTCAGCAAATATCTCAGACGTTCAGAGAACGTCCCAGAAATTCAGAGAATTTCCCAAAAGTTCACAGGGAACTTTCCAAAAGCTCAAAAAAACTCCCAGATGCTCAGGGGATTCAGCAATTTAGGAAATTTCTCAGTAGTCCTGCGATCTTCCAAGAATTTCAGAAAACTTCCCCTAAGATTGGGAAACTTTCCAGAATTTCAGAAAACGTCCCAGATAAACAGGAAACTTGATTTTTTGAGCTTTCGAAAAGTTTAGGAAACATTCAAAGGAGTTTTCCATAAGTTTGGAGAGCTTCCAATCGTTCCGAAAACATTCCAAAAGTTCAGGGTATTTAAGTTTTAAGAAGAACTTAAACTTCTTACTACTCGATGGTTTTTCGAACTCAACCAAAACGAGAATAAAGAAACCAATTACTTTTTAATCAATTTCATAGAATTTCCACCTTTTCCACGGCTTCCAAGATTTTTTTTCTGAATTTCTTGTAATTATTTAAATATGTGTGATATTCTGCTTTTTATCACAGAATATGTACCTGCTGGAAGTTAAAACAACTTCTGGGAAGCGA
Organism: Aedes japonicus; assembly: GCA_034211315.2. Lineage (NCBI taxonomy): Eukaryota > Metazoa > Arthropoda > Insecta > Diptera > Culicidae > Aedes > Aedes japonicus. The sequence continues at coordinate 61,339 of JASCZW010000919.1, forward strand.
AATCTGATTTTATTAGTTCCCGTCATTTCCAGAAAGTTGTTCCTATTCTATGGACGATCAGCAAACTTTTTGGAAGTTCATCCAAGTTTCCAGAAACGTTAATATTGTTTTGGCAATTCAATGAACTTCTCTTAAATTCCACCATTCCTCTTCTTGAAAGACGAGCAAACTTCATGACTATCTGGAAACTTCCAATTATTTTATTCAATTGCCGAGAAGTTGAATCAACTTCTGACATTTTCATTATAGATATTTCCACCCAATCTTCATAGATATTCCGAAGTTCATTAAATTAAATTTTTAAAGAGTGCGTTCAGTAAGAAACTTAGAAGCTTAAATAAGTTCTGAAATGATGCAAAATAGATGCGGTATAAAACAAAATGTACAAACACCAGCAATGCAGCGGTGTTCTTGCGTTTGACCTAAACAAATGAATCCAAACCACGATTTGAACCACCGTTGAAGATGCCCTTAGAAGATCTGGCTACATGGCTGTAGCAGGTGAGGCCAGAAATGAACTTATCTTTCATGTGGTTCAAGTTTGGCGAATTGCGTTTGTAAGGGTGTTAAGACATGGTGAAAGAAGAATTTGGGCAACTGTGCTCAATGCCGTCTGACGTTGTTTGCTGGGTTCCAGAGAAAACAAAATGGTTTGGACAAATTTTGGCTAGAACCAAGAAGGAGCTACCAAATTTGACAACATTTGTAGAAAATTGGCTCATCCTGTCGCACAAAAAGGCGTATTTTAAATAAATGGAAAGTGTCTGGTGGTAAATCAACCTGGAAAAAGTTTGGGAGCTCAGAGATTTAGCTGCGAGAATTTTATGTTAACTCATCTTAACTGTCGGGAAAATAAGGCAAAAATGCGGGAAAAATTCAAGAAAAATGCAGGAATTTTTATATTGAGATTGTGTTCAGGGTACGTTACACTTTGCGGCAGTTTCGTCAACCTGCTCCCTGAAAATCAGCTTACTGTCTAGGAAAACGCCAAGATAGACAACTGAATTGATCCATTCCACCGTTGTGTTGTTCAGACTTATCTTACAATCCTCAGGCGAAACAAGTATGGGAGAATTGGAGTGTGGGAAGAGGATGATCTGGGTCTTCTCTGCGTTGATTCAGATCTTCTATTCAGTGAAGTACTCTGACAGCACATTCAGGCTTCGTTGCAGTTTCACGGTAAGTGCTCTTGTTACCCTACCATTGTGGACGACTGCGGTATCATCGGTGAACAACGACAGAGATCCATTTTCAGGGAGCAAACTTCTACCCCAACCTCTTCGTGGTGTCGACTGGGGTATGAGTAACCATTGGAAACATCCGGTAATCAAACCCGGACGTTGGTCATATGCTGACTGGGAAGGGAGGCTGCCCTCTTCAAAGGATGCAGTCTGTCTGAGCGTCTGTTCTCCATGTCAGGGCGGTTCAAAACAGCGTCTGTTCTACATGTTAGAACAGCTGAACATCGTCCTCGTTCCCGCGTGGGACTCTAAAGGGTGCTGTGCACGATGGTCATCTGGTGAGACAGGGGATTGGGAAAGCCCAACGAGCCGCCCTTAAAAAAATCAATGTTACAAATAATACAAAAGGCAAATACCAAGGCGACGAAATAAGGACTAAAATTGGAACTCGAAACATGGCACGAGTGGTATGATCTTCCGGAAGTCTGTCCAACTATTTGGTTTCACCGACGACGTTGATATCGTAGCACGTAACTTTAAGACGATGGCGGACACGTGCATCAGACTTAAGGCTGAAACTGGTAGGATTGGGCTTGTGATTAACGCGTTGAAATCAAAATACACGTAGGGAAGAGGCTCACGAGATGACAGTGTTAGCCTCCTACCACGAGTTCAGATCGACGGTGATGAAATCGAAATAGTAGACGAATTCGTGTATCTGAACTCATTGATGACCGCCGATAACGACACTAGCAGAGAGATACAAAGCATTATGACTGGCAATCGTGCTTAATTTGGGCTCTGAAGGACGCTAAGATCGCACAAAGTTCGCTGAACTACATTATTGACCATCTACAAGACATTCATTAGAACGGTAGTTCTCTACGGCCACGAAACATGGTGTCTATGAACGGAAGGTGTTGCGTACGATCAACGGGGAACGTGGAAGAGGCGAATGAACCACGAATTGCAGTTGTTGGGAGAACCTCCAATCGTACACATCGCTAAAATCGATCGACTACGGTGGGATGGACATGTCGTAAGACATGACAGCCCAGTTAAAATTCGTCCACGGTTCAAGGTGGATCGATCAAGTAGAAGGCGACCTGCGAACTCTCCACAGACAGCGAGGCTGAGGAGGTACAGGCATGGACAGGCAACTTCTGGGTACAGCAGAGACCACACCGGCATTGGTCTGATTGGTAAGGTAAGGTTGTTACGCCTGAGGGTGTTGTCGACTCGATTAATTTGGTGAACTGTTGAACGAGCAAGTCGACTTATTAGGCGATCCTTGGAGCCATTGCTCCAAGTGGAATCAACGGTGGGATGGGCCTTGGTTTAGTTTTTAATATTTTTGTCAACTTCGAAAATGGCTTTACACAATCTGGGAAAGAGCGGATCGTGTCGGCAAAATCGTTATTTCTGAGGTCCACCGTCCTGGCTTTAATAATTTTTATAATCCGAATGCAATGATTTTTTAAGGTAGGCTGACCAGTTCGCTGGTATAACCTTCGGGTGGCGTTGCGCAGTTGAATAAAATCTTTAATGGGCCTATCAATTGGTGCAGAGTTGCTCTGAACTGATCCAATTCAAGGGTACTCCCAAGTAACAATTTCAGTTACTTTCGGACTTTCGTACCATGATGATTAGAAAAGGTTAATCGTGAGCTTCTCCGCTATTCATGTTGTCTGTAAAAAGTATCAACAACGCGGAACTGTGTCCGCTGAAGCCGGTCGTGGAAGGAAATACTTGACAACACCCAGGCAGAACAATCTCATTGTGAGAATAGTTCTCAAGAGCTCAAAACCAACAATCCATGCAATCAAAAACATTTTTTTTCTAAAAGTATCAGCTAGAAGAGTTGATGAACTGATGAACAGATTTGCTGTGTGACGTCCATATATCAGTAAACGGAATAGATCCAAACGGTTAGAATTTGCGAATAACATGTAGACGAACTCATTGCATTCTGGAAAAAGGTTCCTTGCTCTTGTTAAGTACGGAGGTCAAAATTTTAAGGTGTGGGTGCTTCGTGCGGTCCGGAGCTGGGCAGCTGTTTAAAATTAATAGGATTTTGACTGCCGACAAATACATACATCGTCATCCTTTCTGAAAATATGGAAGCGTTCTTGTTGAAGATTGAGCTAGAATACGACTTTTACCGTGGATCTTGCATCAAACTATTGGAATGGCCTTCACAGTCTCCGGGTTTGAATCCGTTTGGTTATTGATGCCAAGAGAGGTGATGATGAGGAACTGCAACTGTGTGCATTTTATTTCTAAATAGCGAAGAGCTATCTCCTCACAATCAGTTTATGTTGGTCATACATCACGTTGGTTTTCTCTGGCACACATCGGCACAAATTTTCCATTTTTCTTAAGTTTTAATTTGCCCTGCTGTACTTGGCATCATATTTCAGTGCAAAACAACTCTACTGATGTAAATCTATGAATAAGCTGTACATAATGTAACAGAGAAGTTGATCAATTTCGTCGGCAAACGATACCATGATCGAAATTCAAATTAGCTGTCAATCAAATTTCCATTAAAATTGCAATCACCCTTTAAAGAACAGTCGCACATTTTGGCTTGAGATGACAGGATCAACTTTCCATCCCTCGAACGAGGAAACATCAATAAATTCCCGACCCTACTATGGAGACAACCTCACCTTCGGTCCCGGAAAGGGTTTTATCTAGAGAGAAAAAGAACTTGCTCTCGTGTATCGATATAACCTATAAAAAAACAACTGCCTTGTGGTTTCCCATAGAGCGGTGGAACTTCCTAAGGGAAGCGATGAGGACCACACCGAAAGCTGCAATGTCTCCGAGAGCATTGACATGTTTTATGGATAAGAGTAAGACTAAACGCTTTCGTCATTGGAAAGGATCGGACAGGCGATGAATGAGAAATCAATACGTCACTGTGACCACGATCAAATAGTCGTTGAGTGGTCTGCTCCACCCAGAAGCACCCTTTTCCCCGGTTGACCTGAAAGGGGACGAAGAGCTGACAGTTTATTTAACGATTTTTTCCCCCACTTGAAGCAAGTGAACGGAGAACCAGATAAAAAAGCGCCTTTCATCGGATCAACTCAAACGGTGGATTTCGTAGTCTTTCAGTTAAAGGAAAACACACTTCGACGATGCCAGTTTCGTTGAAGGCGGGCCCTATCCCCGATTTATCTACCACTTTCATCAATCGTTAAGGGTGCCTTAACAACGTAATTTACTGCAATATTAATAATCTCCTATCGAACCCAAGCTTTCATGATTCACTTTTTTGTATGGAGTGAGTGCCCTTGACGGCCGATGGAACGGAGCAAGAAAATCGCAATACGCTTTCGATAGCACGGTGAGCAATTAATTAAATTCCAGCAAAATCAATATCGAAAAGCAAATTTAATTTCGTCCGCTGGCGTTGAAATTTATATTATTCAATTTACCGCGGCCGTGCCCGTGTTGATCGACCTTCGCTAATAATAATCACCTGAACCTGGAGGCCCACCGAAGGGACCGGCTATTTTCTTCCATTGTCTAGTTTCCCCTTGAACGAACAACCATAATTTCGCACAGTGGGATTAGACTTCGCTTGTTCACCGGCACTAATGTCGTAGGAAACGGTCGTTTATCATTTTGAATTTCCCATTGTCCACCAGTTGCTTCTGATGCTAATCAGCAGCGGGCAAAGCATTCCATTAAACTTTGCACGAAACTTGCAAAAGATTTACTCCCGGTTCGCTCACAGTCTTCTGTTAGAGTTAAGAGCCGCTGATTAATTTTAGTATTCGCTGTTGTAAGGCAAAGATTTCTGTTCAATGCATTGGTGTTCCCAAATCTTTATTAATCGTATATTGAATAATGATGTATTTTTGGAAAATGTTGATACACTAACATAGATATTAATGTATAGACTGTTCCAGAAAGTATAAGCTCATTTTCAAAATAACCAAAAAGTCATGCATCCTAGAGGGTTTGAGCTGTTTAGTGCAATACCTGTAACTAGAAATTAAAAGACAAATTAGTATCTTCCATTTAATTCCAACTGCCTTTGCTTATCTTCGACAGATACGCGTATTTCGTCTACAATGTGCAGACTTCTTCAGTGTCTCGTACTAATAACTCGACTTAAATGGAAGATACTAACAAAAAGTCATGTTATTTTTAGTTTTAATAATTTTATTTGGCAAATCATATTTGTATTTGTGTTTATATTTTATATTTTACCCTTTTTATATTTTACCCCTCAATCAAAATGTTTAATCATTGCCAAGACTCCTAACTTTTCCTCGAACATGACCCATTAGCTTCTGCACAATGGTACATTCCACCATTTTGACCACTTTTGGCCAATCTTTTGTAAATTTTTGGTTGTCGTCCGCTGGTTTTATGAATTTTCGAAGCTTTGCTTTGGTTAAAGCCCAAAATGTCTCGATTGGACGTGCCTCCGGGCAGTTCGGCGGATTCATGTATTTCGACCCGAAACATACATTTTGACTTTTGTACCATTCTGAAGCGTCCTTTGCGTAATGACATGACGCCAAATCAGATCAAAATACTACTTGACCTTCGTGCTGCCTGATCATTGGCAATAATCGCTTCTGGAGACATTCCTTAACGTATTTCTGAGTGTTCATCGTCTCCGTTGTGATGTACGGACTAGATGCTTCACCACACTCGCATATTGCCTGTCAAACCATAACCTTCTTACCGAATTTTTCGGTAAAAATTACAGTATAGAATTGTGGTCTGGGAAGCGATTTGTAATCTAGTTTCACATACGTTTCATTGTTTATTATTATACGAATCGTAGAGTTTGCGGGCCCGTGGTTAGATGGACGCGGCCTATTTGGGTTCCTTTTGGGTTTTTTTTTCTGTTTTCGTTATGTTTTTAGCCCAAGTCTTTTTTTGGCACGCATGACGTTACTAGACGAGGTCCCTAGTTTTTCGCAACTCTTCGAACGGAAGTCGCAGGTTTTCGCTTGTACCCTGATCTTTTTATCGATATCCGTACTAACAGGACCGGATTTCCGACCACTCTTCAGTGCATCTTCAAACGTACACTGTTCTTTAAATTTTCGAACCGCAGATCCCAGGAGTAAGACCGCGCATTTTGATAGGTAACACAAAACTGACCACTTTTTTGATGCTATGTCATTTAAAAATGTGCAAACAAACGGACGCAGCCAAAACATGTTGAAATATTCCATTATATTCAAAGTGACCGTTAAAATAAGGTGTGCTTATACTTTCTGGAATAGTCGTTAGACTGTTCCGATAATTATAAATACATACACTAGTCATTAATCGTTAATTCAAAATACGTGCAGTATTCAACCAACTTTTGGCTGCGTCATGTTGTTTACATCCAAATTAAACTGATGTTGTCATTTTTTCAACTGTTTGCACAGAAGTTTAAAAATGCGTGCCCCAGAGCAAAGAAACTGAATTGTGCACAAACGGCGCACCATCACTGGTATTTCGATCAGAAAACTGGCTAAGGAAGAAAGTGTGAGCGTCGGAGCAGTTCAAACCGCATAACGGACGTATCAACAGAAGTGCTCTTTCGTAGATTCACCGAGACGGAGTAGAAAACCCAGTCCCGCTGACCGTACAATCGACAGAAAGCGGCATCCTTCACCATCAGTCCTAGATGTGGCGAAAAAGCTAAGTACTTCACCGAGTAATGTTATGCGTGCCTAGGAGAGAATGGGCCTGCAGACTCGTTGGAAGCAGAAGCAGCCAAAACGAATCATCAAACAGGCTGAATCTGTGAAACCGAGAGCTCGAAAGCTTTACGACAAACTGCTGACCAAAAATTCGGGCTGGGCTATCATGGACGATGAAACCTACATAAAACTCGATTATAAAACTCTGTCGAGACCACAGGGGAGGATGTTCCTGGATCAGTGCAAGTCATTTACACCGAAAAAATTGGCAATAAGGTTATGGTGTGGCAGGTCATATGCGAATGTGGCAAAATATATCGTCCATTCATTACGACAGACATAATGAATGGACAAATCTACGTGAAGGAGTGTCTGCGAAAATGGCACTATCCTTGATCAAACAGCACTACAAGCCTACAATCTTTTGGCCTTATCATGCTTTCTGCCATTGCGTTAAATATGCACTAAAATGGTACAAAAGGGACAATGTCGTATTTGTAACAAAGGAAATGAATCCACCAAACTGCCCAGAGATTTGCCCTATCGAAACTTTCTGGGCTTTGACGCTTTAAGAAAGGTCAAATTGACGCTTTAAGAAAGGTCAAATTCAACAGGGCTTTGAAAATTTAAGAAAGATTGGCCAAACATGGTGAACATGGTAGAAGAAAGCACTGCGCAAAAGCTTATGAGTAGTGTTCAGGGGAAAGTTAGAGAGCTCGCCAACCCTACAAAAAATCAAGCAAATTAAAATGAAGATGGAAAGAGAGAATAAAATAATCAAAAATCACAGAACGGTCTTTTTTATTTAAGAAAGAAAGCGTATTTATGTTTTTCGTAACAGTCTATATTCGGAACAGGCTCTGGGCTCCAAAATGGACCAGACGGACTAATCCATTGAATTCAGGTCAGAAGAGTTGGAAAGCCATTCATCTTTGATCCAAAATCTTGAGAAAAGGCTGTTGCAGAGTATTAGCGTCCTTTTTGTTCCATATGATGTTGCCCAATCTTGTTGAAACGTCCGTTTGTTCTTAACCAAATGCGTACGTGCCCATGGTGCTACAGTGTCCGGTAGAAGCTTCTGGTGGACTTATTTGTTAAATTTTGACGCCTTTGTCAATGAATATCAAGAGGGTTTTACCGGAACCAGTAGTTCCCACCCAAACCATCATCGAAGCTGGGTGTTATATGGCTATATTCATATAGTTAGAGGAACTTTCGGCAAATGCTGGCGATCGTTTAGGGGAAAATTTTCTTATCGGTGAATACAATTGTACAGAGCTCGGCTGGTTTTGAATCCAGACCTACTGGAGTAACAAGTAAAAGTCACGCTTACCGCTGTACCATCGGCTAGGATTCCGCAAATCTAATCGTGACTACTGCCTGTAAGTGTGAAGGTGATTAGATTTTTTTAGGCGGGATTCAAGACAGTCAACTGAAGAACTCAGGGTGTGAGGATGAGGGTGCAAACTCTTTGACCCACTAAAAACCAACTCGGGCCTCGAGACCCGGCTCTCCTCAGAACCACTTTTCGATATTACATCAGGGAGGGGACTATTTTATATTATGCACCAACTATGTCTAACTACATAGGTCTTTAGTAGTTAGCTCCTGTGATCTGACGCTGATTCGATCGAGATGATCCTGGACCATAACCGGTTTCGGGACGTTTGGGAGGGCTTCTAGATCGTCCACGATCTGTCTCTCTGACCACAAGGCATCCCCAAGATCGTCCCTGTTCCCTCATGTCACGACCGCTTATGGCTGTATGCCATGTGGCGCTGCCTCTTTACTTCGTTTAGCCGTCAAGGGGAGCCTAACGTTTCCATGGTGCTCCGCGCGGAGGCAAACTACTTACACACCCCCAAGGTGATGACGTTTACCTGGTGATCTATATAGACGACATCTTGATAGTCGGAAGGAGTTCAAGATGACCGATTGTGAACCAACAAAGCTTTTCTTAGAGATGCAAGTGGAGTACGACCGGCCAAAGTAGCAGAATACGATCATAATTAGTTGTAGTTGCTTGATTATGACTTAGCAAGTCATACATATGTTATCTCAGCTGAGTGCTGTTGTTTGCTACTAAAGGAATCATGGTTATCTAAAACTGTCACAGAAGGCAGCTGTTAATAAAATTCTGGAAAAATTCGGCATGATTGAATGCAATCTTGCAGAAGAGTCCGATGGTGAAAGGACTTCAGTTGACCTGCGAAGAAAGTCGTACCACGTAGCCATACCGGGAGTCACTAGGCAGTTTTATGTACCAAATGATGTGCGTGCGGCTTGATTTGTGCTACCCTGTTGCCTACACGGAAGGTTCCAGCAGTCACCAACGGAGAACCACTGGCAAACACTGAAGCGTGTTATGAGATACCCAAGTAGTACAATACGATCATAATTAGTTGTAATAACTTGATTATGACTGAACAAGTGATATTTATGTTATCTCAGCCAAACGGCAACAATTGTGCTACTAGGGTACCTCAACGGAGCAACTACCATGGGATTCCACTTAATGAAAAATGAAAACGCGACACCACTCGTAGGATTCGTCGACTCCGACTGAGCATCCAATACAGAAGATCGCAAGTCGGTGATGGCCTTTCTGTTCAAGGTTTACGGATCAACGGTATCTTGGGCAAGCCGCTAGCAGTCAACAGTTTCCATATCCAACGAAGCTGAGCGTGTAGTGCTGCCGTTTCCAAAAGAATCTGGTTGGACAGACTTATGGAGGACCTCAACTGCAGGGTACCGTCGGATCCCGCAATTTCTTATGAAGATAACCAAGGCTGCATTGAATTGGCTGTTTTACCATGTGGCTGCTGGGACCATCTAGACAGAACCGATTGCTAACACCGAGCAGCAGGAGGACATTTTTATAAAAGCATTAGATGTTCACCGATTGCAATACCTCAGGAACAAGATCGGAGTCAGCGATTGAGCTGGGTGTTGCGGATCTAGCAATTGTGGATACTGAGGATCGTAAAGCGCAGCAACTGAAGCTGCTGAAGTGTCATTGGTTTTGTTCAATTCTAACTCAACCGTCATTCTCATCACACGTTTATAAAAACCATAAAAACTATTCAAGCTTTGTTCCTTTTTCGTAGCTCTCAAGTGGCACGGATCTCATTAGGCGCTGGCTGCAAGTAATTTGTTGAAGACCTTGCGTTGTTCATTATCCAATTGTTTATACATCTCCTGTTACATTATTTATTTGACCGATTGAATTGTTCTTAGTTTTTCAAGTGTTTCTAGCGTTTGTTTTTTGAGTTCTTATAATTCTTTAAATTTTGTCTGTTTTTTCATCAATTACAATTACAGGTAAATCAGGTATTTGTTTTTTTTGTAGTTATACTGTGTTTAACTGTGACTGCGATTTATATTTCAGAAAAATAGGAATTATGTATTTTTAAAGTAATTTTTCACTATAAATTCTGTTGAATTCACTTGCGTAATTAAAAAAAAAGTATTCAACTTTCTCGGGCAATCAAATTTTGTTCCCTTCTCCAAAACGTTACCTTCTATGCAGGAGGTATGAACAAGTTATGCATGATCATGAACATGAATGACTGCCCAAAGTTGCTACTCCGTTATCACTAAATCAGTTTTAATTACACACAGAACCAACATATTATGCCTGGGACTAGCATACATCTTCATTGTGTATTAACTGTTGATCCAAGGCCAAGACAATACCGGCGTTGGCTTTGCCTGAACATGTTGACAAAATACTAGCATTATTTGAAACCGAAAACACCTCTGCACTTTCATAATAATTCAATAGAATGTTGGATAAAATATTTACATTGTCAACATGGTTCGTTTTGCCAAACAATACTTTGAACTGATTTAAATCCTTAGTGAGGATGTTTTTGAAGCTTATCACAGAGTGTGAAAACAAGTTAATTTTTCATATCGCGTGAGAGCCACGAACCGATTTAAACCCACAATCAAGATGCTGTTAGAGCCACTCCTAAACTGTGATGGTGGTTTTTCACTGGAAAATCAAAAAAATTGTTAACAAAGCTCTAAGTCGTTTTGGACCGATTTACATTCAACAATCAGGATGCTGTTGAGCATAAACATGAGCATATTAACCTTAAGTGGCGTGCCAATTAATGTTGAACACCCATGTAGAAAATCCAGCGGCCACGGAAACGTAGATTTTGGCTTTATCTATCGTGCGTTGTGTTCTCAAACGAAAGCGGAGATCTATTGGTCGGAAGAATCGCAGAGTTGGAAGATATTGGCAACAAATAGAGCAATCTCAGGACTCTTAGATGGCGACATTGCCATTACATGTAAATCCAACAAAAGCACCGTCTTGAGGACCCGTCTTCGTAAATGTTATTGGTCGAATCGAGCTAGCAAGCCACCACCTTGGGCACTGAAACCGGCCGCATCACACACACACAGAAGTAATAAAGCGAGGTTTTTACCAAGTAGCTAGGATGCATACCAGCCTGGAACAAAATTCAAATTCCAGTTCCAGTACAATTTTCGGAAGCCTTTTGGGTCCTACAATAACAATACAAAATTTAAACTTAATCGGTGAAGCTATATTTTAGGGAAACTAGGACAATTTAAACTGACATTGAATTTGATAATTTTTTAAATAAGTTACAAAAAATATACCAAAATAAATTTTCAAACTTTCTACAAATTACAGACCTCAGTGTCAAGTGCGCAAGAAACACTGAAGATGTTTGTAAGTCGCAGACGGAATAGGCCTATTTGTCAAAAAGATTCGTTTTCTGTAGTGGAATTTAACGGAATTTTCACGTTTTAACTAGTGATTTTTTTAGAAGACATTTCAGTTTTTTTATTATTCTTATTAAAAGTAGTCAAGTGAAATATTAATTTAAATTTTCCTAGTTTTACAATGACAATCGTTCTACTAATACACCGGTTAAGGTGATTTAAAAAAGTGTTTTTCAAAAAAAGTGAAGTCTACACACTTAGAAAATTTTACATTATTCGGTAATTTTTTACCGAACTTTCAACAGCTGAACTTTCGGTTATCCGATTTAACGGTTTTCAGTATAATTTGACAAGTTCCGGTTTTTTTTTCCGGAAGACTGTAAAATTTCACTGAAATCCAGTAAATCGGATTACTGACCGTTCAGTTGTTGAAGGTATAGTAAAAAATTACTGCAAAATTTTCGAAGTGTTTATTTACAGCCAGTTTTAATAAACGGTAGTATTTTTCATGGCGAATCTATTTTTACAAAGATCTGGTGAGGTGACCCGTTGTCCTCTAAAAAGAAATCAATCCAAGCACTTCCTGAAATTTTTTTCATGGAAGCTTTTTTCAAGACCGTAAGGGATCTGACGATTGTGGGAAAAGTTATTTTACTGAAACAAATTTGTTCTAGCAGCACTGCTGATTGCGCGAAGCAATCACGATGTGTTCGATCCTGGGGATGTGGTACATCTAAAACCAGACTCATGATGATCAAAAAATCTCACGCTAGCGTATCAATCTTTGAAAAAGCTGGTTGCACTTTTTGAATCTGAATCCATCAAGTTGCATCGCTCTCCTTTTTTTCAGTAAATGCTTAAAATTTTCATCAATCTTCTTTCTATCTACACTCGGCGAAATAAACTTTCGATATTCATAAGATTGCATTATGATTATTTGCCACAAGAAATCTCTACGAATTTCATTAATTTGACTTACGAAATATAATGATGTTGAAAAAATAAAAATATGTAGCAACCTGGATTCGAACCTTGAAAGTTGGCGTTATGAGTCCAGTGACTTGACCACTAGTACATAACCACACTTTTTAGGATTATGAATTAGGAAAGCCTAAAGGCGTACAAGAACAACGTCATGTAAAACCAATTGCGTTCATAAGCCAGGCTTATGAAATACAAAAGCATAGTTCATAAGTTTAACCTTATGAAATTCTGAAGTTTCTTTGCCTAAGTGTACTAAGCGTGTGCATCTGAGATAGAGTCGCCAGAGCTTAAAAATATCATATTCAATTCTCAAACTGCACCCTGACTGAGTTAAAATATTAGTCATCACGCACTGTTCTTAGCGAACATGAAGTAAATACAAATTTGCCTTCATGAATCTATTGTGCAAGATGAGTCAACTTGTTTTGTGTTGCTTTACTTTGATCATTCATTCGTTCCGGAAAGCAGTGAATGTACGTAAGCGCAAACAACTCATTCAATTTCAACGTTCTACCGTGAAGACGAAAGAACAGTCATTCATTTGGAGAATCAATGAAGTGAAAAAAACCAAAACTTCTCGAATCGATCCTGCAAATGCCTTTTCTCGAACAAATGCCCCACAAACTCTGTAGCGATTTCGTCCATTTAGCCTTTTGGCTTCCTTTGCCTTCAGCCATGTTCTGGAATACTTAAAATCCTGTGGCAGAACAAATCACTCACGAACGCGAAAATGAATGACTGGTTACCAGAACATTCAGTCAAGCAACCAAAATCTCTTGAAGCTTGAATAGTCGTGTCCTTTGCTGTGGTGTGAATGAGTTGTGTGGAACACAAGGACAACGGAATGACTGAGCATAGCAAAATAGTAAACACGAATATATTGCGTGACTGATAGAACGAAATGAAGGGAGCGAAAATTGTACCTACTGAATATTTTTTTTACTCATCGTTCACGACGGCTGTCATATTTTTCGAGCTCTGAGAGTCACACCCCTCGGTTCAATCAGCACGAAGATACGGTGCTGCTTTAAAAATCAGCTCAATGAGCCGTTCGTTTAAATATCAATCAGTTTTAGCTGAATAACGTATGGAATCTTCGAAGAAAAGTTTTCTTGGAAAATTTTACAAAAAGTGATTGGATTGATTTAATTTTAGAGGACAACGGGTCACATCGCAAGATTTTTCCTTACAAAAGTAAGTTTTCCCATGGAAAACAAACTAAAACTGTGAGTGCTAAAATATAGTTTCATCGTGCTGAAAATCTCCCAAAAATCGAAAGTAGAACAACAATTCCTCTCTGCTATGTATCCATGTCCCAGGCACATATGATTGCATACTGATGGACTACGAAACGTACTTAAAGATTGGGCAGCTTTCCGGGCAAAAGATTTTTATAGCCACAGCTTGAGGAGATATACTCAACACATAAAGCCATACATTTCAGACACTTTTCTTTTAGTGTAGAATTGTTGGACAAATCACTGAAATGCTTCATTTACATGACACTTGATGAAACTCTCAACTTAAATTTTTGGTTCCACATGTTTATATTCTTGTTAAATTCAGTAAAATGGCGTCGAATCAAGTAGAAGTCCGCAAACGCATTTTGTACGAACGGCAGCAAAATCCGAAAGTATCGGTACATGATCTTGCCAAGAAACTAATACTGCCGAAAGGTACCGTGATTTGTATTTGCAAATCATGTGACCAGGGCTTGACTGTGGATCAGAAGGTTGGAAGTGGAACAAATTGAAAAGTATGCTCCTGACAAATGGACAAGCAGGTGGTAGCCATGATTGAGAAAAATCACAGTCTTTCTGGGCGTACAAAATGAAAAAGGTATTCAACCGTGATGACAAGCAAAGGTTTACTGCAAAAATGTCTACAAAAGCATATGTTACCGTTTATCAGAATCCACGACTCACCAGCTTTGTTTTGGCCTGATATGGCCATCTGTCACGAGGTGAAATCCGTCCTGGAATGGCATAAGCCACATGAGGTCATATACGTGCCAAAAACAGCCATCCACCAAGCTGTCCAGAACTTTGCCAAATAGAAAAACACGGGGCTCTAGCTAAGCGGAAACTATTCGAAATTAAGATGAAAGCAAATGGTATCGATGATTTCAAGAGAAGATGGAGAATCGTCAGGGTGGGCGTATCCGACGATGTCGTTAGGTACCTGATGGTGGGTGTACCACAGAAAGTTCTAGATTTTTAAAGAAAAAAGGATAAGCATTTTTATCAGTTGTTTTTCAAGTAGATATCTCTATTAATGTGAAACAAACAATCGGTGATGTTGAATTATGTGTAACTTTGTTTTTCTGCAATAATTTTGGTGTCTAAAATTTCACGTGGACAGGCTTTGAATTTGGTTTTGCTGAACGGCTCTATAGAAAAATTCTGGACAAAAAGCTTCGGTTTTCTCTACAAATGAGTCTAAAAACTGAGCAAGAGTCTATCATCAAGGAGGAATGCCGGAGAAAACGCATTCTATCTCTCTTGTAATTACACAAAAGCTCTGTTAGGTTTTGAACAGATGTGGGTAGCTGCTACTACAGTCGAGAAACACTTCAGTAGTACCGTGACCATAGGGTGGATTTGATCGAAAAGGACCGTTACCCACCTAATTGCCCGCAATTTCACCCACTCTTGAAATATTGGGAAATTGCTAAGCGGAAGCTGAAAAAGACTTGAACAGTGATTCAGGATGATGCAGAGACGAAAAGATGGTGGAATAATATGGCTTTTAAAGTTGACGAATAGAGTGTTCAAAAGTTGATGCGATATTATGCAAGGAAAGTTCGTCGTTTCATCAAAATCAAAATGGAATAAGACTGTTTACATTATTTCCGCAACGTGCAACAAGATTACTTTATTTTGGCTGTTCAACTGTTTTATTTCATCAAACTAATCCTAGTTTAAAGCTGATTTCCTGCATATGAATTTTCCGTGAATCGTGCTTTAATCTTCATTGAGTTTGCAGTAGGTGTTATTTTACACCGTGTCCAATATATTCTCATACACTTTTTCCTTGCATTGGTGGCGTGCAACTACTCTACATGCTTCACGTATGTGTTAGTGTAGTTTTGCACTATGTTTATACAAGCACTTTTAGGTTATGTCCGATTGTTTTCCTTCGGTGTTTATCTTTTACCAGCGATGAAGGAGTTTCGTGTCAGAAATTTGAAAAACCTCGAAGTAAAGCGGGATTTTGTGTACCGAACCATCCGAAGGTACCGTGATACCTGCTCGTTGGATGACCGGAAGAGATCCGGTCGTATTCGTACGGTGCGGACTGCACAAGTTGTTAAAGTGGTCAGGGAACGGATTAGATGAAAATCACAGCGTTCTGTACGTAAAATGGCCGCTGATCTGAATGTTTCGAGATCGTCAATGCACAATATACTTTAAAATGATCTCGGATTCCAAGCTATTAAGAAACGTAAGGTTCACGGAGTTTCAAAACCTTCCAAGCAGAAACGACTCCAAAGTCTGCTATGGTCGCGGCACGGTGGAAAAGAATTTATCTTTTCCGACGAAAAGTTATTCGTCTTGCAACAATCCCACAATGTCCAGAACGACAGATTGTGGGCTCTCTCTTCGAGAACTGTTCCAGAGAGTGATAGGAATACTCCACGGTTCCAAAGTGCTGCGTCAGTGATGGATTGGGGGAGAAATTTGCAAGCGAGGTAAATTACCACTGGCATTGAAAAAGGCGTTTAAGTGAATGCCGTATATTATAAAACGGAAGTTTTGGAGAAAGTTGTCAATCCATATGTTCAAGAGGTGTTTTGAAATGATCACTATGTGTTTCAGCAGGACGGAGCGCCATCGCATACTGCAAATCTCGTTCAGGGCTGGTGCCGAGAAAATTTGACCGACTTTTTGGACAAGAATGAATGTCCTCCCAGTTCACCAGATCTTAATCCCTTGGATTATATCGTATGGTCATACATGCTGGCAAAGGTAAATGACCACAGGGCGTCTAATATGAAACAATTCAAAACCGTGATCAAACGAATTTGGGACGAAATGCCGATGGAAACGTCTGCAGCTGATCAAGAAGGTTAAAGGCGGTGTTATTTCAAAACATATGCTGTAGTTGATCAGTATTAAATGGCAATATTATGGGTAAAGTTATCAATAAAATCTGGAATATCGAATTGAAAATAGAATAGATAATATGAAATATGAAAATGTTACATTTTGTATGAGAAGTAAGTAAACGAGAGTCAAAAGCAGTTGATCACTTCCGTTAGAGTACGGAAGGCTGTGAAATTGAAAGATGCAAGTTGAAAACAAGCGGAAGGGCATCGATTCATTTGTTCGGTCGGCTTCTAACTCTATCCTTCCCGGCTCACCTTTCTCATCTCTTCGTCATAATTTAACCGTAATTGGAGAAATGTACTTTATTAGAACACCACTCCACAATAGCCGCTTGTACTTGTATTCACCTTTCGGCCTGTGGCCATTAAGGTTACGATGTTGTGGTTATGGAAAATAGTATGGATGTTTCAACATCACAATACAGCACGATGACGGTGATATTGGTACGTTTATATTTACAAGCTTTCATTGCGCCATCGTTGTCGATGTTCATCGATTTTGGGGTTTGGGAATCATCAGAGGCACACTGTCTCCTGTTCACCTATTGCCGGGTGACCAAAATTATCTTCCTGCTTGATTTAATGGTGACAATTATTCACTCGTTTGCTCCTGTGGTTCGGTCCATTGATGGTTCCTTCATGCCGCGTAAGATGTTAGTTTTGTCAGACGGTTCAAATAAAGTAGCACAGTCAGTGATTAATGAAGCGTCGTTTATTTCAAAATCCGGGAATCGAACTGGGATTAGAGAAACGATTGAGATTCCTTTTCTTGAAGTCGTGAGTGATTATCAACAGAAATTAGTGATTTCATCATCAGATGAAAATAATGAGATCATTAGCTAGGTAGACAGCAGTTTGGAAATCAATAGTCTGGAGTTGATTGGATATTATAATTTAATTGTTGTGATAATTTTCGACCAAAATAGTAAAAACAGTGGTGGTTTAAATCATTATACATTTAAAATTTAGTTCCGCATAGTTTAGTTTTAAAGAACGATTCCAGTTCATCCGACACCAAACTGCGGAAATTTTCAATACCTCAGACTAGTTTTAAACCCACTTGAGTGTGAAGCAGTCATTCTTTTCATTTAATCTCTGGCAGCACCAATTTAACTTTCAATATAGCAATAAATACGGAGATAAAATATATAGCGCAAACCAGTGTCATTGTGTTGAAGGCTACAACTGTTAACTATGTACATCAACATTTATAGCTACAAAGCAATACACATCCCGGAGGAAACCACTACTGGCGGTAGCCACACATGACAATCCCAGCATGAATGCAAAGATGAGAGGATAACACAAAGATTATTATGTGGGAAAGCATACTTTTCCTGCTCCCGGTTTTGTATCCTTTTGCTTTCCGCTGCAATGTGACAAACCTGTGTAGGGTTCTAGTTAGGGGCAGGTTCCCTCGCTCTTCTTGAACACTCGATGTGGTTACGACTTGTGTATGCATTCTCATTCGTTTTTCAACTTCGCCGGATTTGCCTTCATCACTGACCGAATAGGATGTTTCACGTTTATATTGTCCATCCGCCATATTATACATATGCTCTCTGCTTTTCACTGGAAAAAAATGAGGCTACTGGAAAAAGAAGTATTGAAATTATGTGAAATCACCTTTCACTTTTTGAATCCAACAATCCAATTTCACCAAAACAATCTTTTACTCAAAACCCTGAATGATGTCACCGTTTTATCTCTCAACGTATAACATGACACCTGGAAACAGTCAGACCGGAACTGCACTCGTTATGTGAATCTGTCTACGGGGAAGAATCGCCTGCATTTTCTCCGTATTGCTTTGCAGCCGCCAACCGAAGGACAAACATGCTTTGGCAGTGTGAACCACTCACGGGAAATTCTCGTGCCAGCAGCTATGAAAATGTACGGAAAATAGCTTTCCACCACAATGGCTGCCTTTCCGTCGCTATAGTCTCGTTCTCCGGAATGTAGTTATACTTTCCACAGTATCCGATGAACGTTCACACAATGAAACATACTTGCAACAGCAGCTAGTAACATTTGCCACTCGTTTTCTGTGTGCGAATACGAACATCTGCAGATAGGTGGCTACGGGTGTAGGTTTTTACGGCGACAATGCAGTGTCATGGGCCAGGAACACCAGCGACAACGTTCGCATAACAAGGCAGGAATGTCGCTTAACGATACCCTAATTGGAATACTGTTTCCCCGTTGCGTTTCTCGGATCATTGTATGCAGAAAATGACGTTGATGCCGTTGATATCCAAGGCAGCTGAATGGGCCGTATTGTCAAGGACATACGGTGTGTTGTTCGTTTAGTATGTGGTAGGGTAACAAGATCGTTCGACCAATTAACCCCGATTTAAAGCAGTGCAGATTTGAGCAGAGAAGTTCATTCTGCTACATTGTTACATTTTACTGCGAGGTGTGGACCCGTTCGATTTTTGAACACACACTTTTGGCTTCTCTACCTTTTCGCCTATATCTTTGAGACAACTATGTGGCAAACAATATGCTGAACGCTGTTTGGAGAGTATTATAAAGGGTGGAACGGTAAAAAATCGGCCAAACATGATTTAGTGCACACTGATTAGTTTAATATACAAATGATCGATCTTTATTTATTTTTTAAGTTCATCGTTTACAAAACACAGGAAAATTAATTGATTAGGCTTTCGATTTTTCAAATGTGAATTGTCGAGCTCTACGTGTTCCATCTTCCATCAAGTTTTGTACCGCTATTGTATCCACCTTATTTGATGCTGAACGCCTATTCGCCTTGAACCGTGTTTTACTTTCAATAGTTTTGAGCTCTCTTGAGGTTTGTCTTTACGATTGTCCAATATTTTTGAATTGGGCGCAAATCCAGCGAGTTTGGAGGGCTTTTCTCCTTGAGTACGATTAGCACACTATTGGCGGTATACCATTCCTGAGTTATTTTTCCGTAGTGAGGCCTGGCCGAAATAGCACGGAACAACTATATTGTTTCAAGAAAGGCAATAAGCGTTTTGGGAAGCATTCCTTTACATACATATCTTGGTTGACAGTGCCAGTTGTCACGAATCTTTCTAAAATTATCTTTAACCTCTCCTTTTCCGGTAGCCGTATGAAACTCTTGATCTGGGAGCTGCTTGAAATCAGCCTTGACGTATGTTTCATCGTCCATTACGACGCAGTCAAAGTTGGTCGACAAACTCGTGTACAACTTACTCGCTCTTCCTTTGGCTGTTGGGGTTTGCTTATCATCTCAATTTGGTTTCACTGAAGCCTTACATTTTGACAGTCTGGCTCGTTTCTTTGCTCTTTGTAATGTTGCATGGGACTTTCTCAATTTGTTGCCGATATCTCTGATGGAAACGCGTTTGAAAATGCTGGCTACTATTCTTCCGGTCACTGCGGCTTCCTGGTTTCGGTATCCTTCTGTTCCAGTCATCCTGGCAGTCGTCAAAAGTTCTTCAAACACTTTTATAACATTCATCACGGTTAATTTGGCAATATTGAGTGATTTAGCCAAGTCGGCGTGGGAATGATTTAGATTTTGCTTATTCGTGTGCAAAATTTTAAAACGATGTTCTTCTTGCTTCGACGCTATTTTGACAACTAAATAGAAAATTTAGCTGTGACGTTTAACGCACGCACACTATCGTGTCTGTTGTCGTGTAAATATTGTTAGATTTTTCCACTGATAACCTTAAATATTGTATTGTGGTTCGCGATAGAAAAGACCTTTTTGAAAGCTGTGTGTTATGTTTTCGTACAAAACACACTACCACATTTCCAGAAGGCACACTATCACACCCAGACTTCATAAACCTTATAGCAAAAACAAAAAAGAGTCAATATTTCGTACGCATTCACCTACAAAATTAGAGGGTCTCAAAAACTACGTCATGTTTGAGTAGACCAAGTTTTGACAATTACACCATTTACAAGAAAAGCAGGGAATGGCGTGCTTTTTATGCCTCACTATCGCCTAGTCTTCCTCTGTTTGTCAATTGTAAATTACGTCATGTTATATACACTATCAATCAATACCGTATGCGTGATGATGTTTGCACCAATGAACAATGTCAAAAACATTTTTTTTTTAGAGTTTCAAACTATGTTAATCATATCAAGCAAAACAATGCATTAGGTCCTAAGTAACATTGAGAGATTCTCTTTGTCGACTTTCTCTTTGGTTAATAGTTTGTCTATTAAACGATTTGCTGGTGTTTGCAACGTATTGGATCACTAATCGCACTTTATACTACCGTACCGTATGTTGAAAATAGTTGAACATGTTTTTACATAGCCGTAGGAACCAAAAGAGAAAGTCGACAAAAAGAGTCTCTCAATGTTACTTGGGACCTAATGCAATGTTTTGCTTGATATATCGATTTGCTCCACTTGCTGCAATTACAACCTACACAGGCTCCTGGAACGGACGGCTGGTCCTTATAACAGGATCGGATCAATATTTGTCTGAGGGTTGCTGTACTCAGGTGAAGTTTAGAACAGGTCTTGGCCTTCATGACGCGCCATCGTGAGTAATCTAGCGGATTAAGATCGAGGCAGGATGGCGGCCACAGAGCCTTCATCCGCAGATGTTCCTGCAACCACTATTGAGTGCGGTTCGAGGTGTAGCATGGAGCTCCACCTTGTTGAAATACAACATTTGGATTCGGGCCGTACTCTTTGATCCACGAAGAAACCTATTGACTTAAAATCCCGATGTAGACCTTCATACTTTCTTTGTAGTCTGCTGGAATGATCACCGGGTTTTTTTTTGCCATTGGAATCCACCAATTGTGAACAGAACGCTTGGTCAGATACACGTTTCTATGCTCGTCGGCTACGTCTTTTACCGGGAGAGAACTAATATGGCGATCGGTTCTGGAATTAGATATGGACTCGGTAAACATGTTCTCGTAGGTGAACGGGATGACCGATTATTTCCGCTTGAGGAAGTTTAAAATTTTCTTACATCGCTCAACTCGTAGCTCCCGGATGCAGTTTGTAATCATGTGATCATAACTGTACGCACTGAATTCGCCTGAATCTTCCTTTTGATGGCAGAAAATAACCCTCATAATCAAAGCTGACCTAGTTTTCCTTTCTTTTCTCAGTCTAAAACTCTTTTCACTGTCCACCAGGACACTCCCACGACGATCGAATTGTCTTTTTGTGACATTTGCGCGTGGGACAAATCAGGAACACGCTGCCACTTCGTCTTATTGCAGCTGTCAAATTAAGGTAATCGGCCTCTATTACTCGCAGGCTACTATGATATGAATTATAGCTTACGTGAATGCAAAAAAAAAAAAAAATCAAGGCATTGTATGTACAGGTGAAACGGGAACCATATTTGTACGATGGTGTAAACATTATCACTCATACGTAAATGTTGTGGAGTGACCTAGTCAAAGTCCAGATCTGAATCCTATTGAGCACTTGTTGGAAGAGCTCAATAGAGGCGCACAATACTACTCTTATTTGACGATATTTTTTAACGTTCTTCATCAAGAATGGAATGCCACACAGATATCAGGCTGCTATCCAATCAAAGGGCTTTGCAACAATGTACTGAAGCCTACCTCTCTTCAATTACTTGTTATGAAACCATTTCGATTGAATCCTGTTGAATTAGTTATTTTTTTCAAGTTGTCCAATAACTCAAACTAAATATGGCTGGAAATAAATTTCTTCGTCTTTAACTTTTGCGTATGTTTACACTACTTTGGCTTTGGTTCACGTAGGACTAACGTCTCTATTTCTAATCCTGTATAGGGACGCCGTTCTATAATTTGAAATCGACCGTGTTACTTTTCGAGTGGAGATTTTTCACAATAATATCTCATTTCTGGCCTTTAGAAATTTAACGAGGACTCATCGTCGATGAGTATTCCATTCGAAAAGTTTAACATGTACGTTTAAGCCCTGTTGCTCAATAAATTCATGGCATTTGTGTTAACTTGATAAACATTCTTAAAAGCAAATACGTAAAAATTTCAAAGCCGTTGGTCGAAAATGACATCATTTTTGCGCCACATTCTGATTGATTCACACTGCCTCTGTTACCGAGTTAGCGACTGTAAACTATGAGTGCTATATTAGATTCTGATGAACGGTCGATGTTCGCAGCATCAGTAGCAGAACGTCCAATACTGGTAAAACTACATCACCATTACGTCGCAGTCGCAGCAGCACACCCAAAATAAATTTCACATAATCAGTGGAAAATATCCACTAGAAATTGATTTAACTTTCATGTGATTCAGGAAGTGGAAAATGCTTTGCAAAATCACAGTGAATCTTATGTGTCAGTGAAATGTATGACTGATTAGTCAGTAAAATTTCTTTTTCTGTATGTGATAATCATGTAAAAGTCATATTTTAGTGATGGAAAATATCCACTTGTGTTTCCATTAGTAGCTAAGTGAAAGATTTTTTCAGTGCAGAACCGGTGGCTTCCCCCAACCACCACCGCTTCGTTTTATTTCTTAGTGGCATTTTTTCGGTTCGGTTCGGACCGACAGAGTATGCGAACGAACGACGCTAACCAGCATCAGTAGTTTCGGGAGGCGTCGATTCGGTTTGCTAGTGAACGATGCTCAGCAGCAGCAGGAGCAGCAGTGAGACAAACACAGACAGTGTTGTTTTCGGTTTATCCACACCGGATTGGGGCAGTAACAGCAAACTAAGGAGTGTATCGAAAAGTAGTTATAAACATTCGATGCGTTATTACGCATAAACTACTGTATATATTTTTAGCGTGTAAGCGCCATTTGCTTTGTTTACATGTCAAAAATGATTATTCGGTTCATTCATTTCCGTTGATAAAGTTGTATTCAAAATGTCGCGAATTGAATTTGAGACTAAAAAGAAAATTCTGCACACTTGGTGCACCGAAAAGGGTGTTACTTACAACCAGATTGCGAAAAGAGTAAATGTTCACCCGGCAAGTGTAAAACGCATCATCGAAAAGTTTGGTAAGGAGTGCTCCCTCAAGGATTTACCAAGAAGTGGCCGGAAACCCGGCTCCAGCAACCCGATTTGGACCAAAAAGTTGTGGATTATATTCAACGGAACAAATCTGCCTCTACTCGCGATCTAGCCAAGAAGTTCAGGACCAGCATCGGAATGATTCAACGAATCAAGCGCAGGAATGACTTGAAGACGTACAAAAAGCAGAAAGTGCCCAAACAAACTCCGGAACAAAAGTCTCGTGCAAAACCAGGGCTCGAAAGCTGTACAACTGCATTTTGGACAATGTCGACCAGTGCATTTTGATGGATGACGAAACATACGTTAAAGAAGATTCAAGAACGCTACCGGGGCCGCAGTTTTATACTAAATCTGTTGGGGAACGTGTGCCAACCGCAGATACGACTGTTGCGATGGAGAAATTCGGTCAGAAGGTGCTCATTTGGCAAGCTATTTGCACATGTGGCTTGCGTTCTTCAATTTTCTATACAAAGGAACTATAAATGCTGAGATTTATCAAAAGGAATGTTTGAAGAACAGGTTGCTACCATTGTATAGAAAGCACCAGTCCCCTCCTCTCTTCTGGCCAGATTTGGCATCGGCACATTACGCCAAATCCACTCTACAGTGGCTGACGGAGAATAACATCAAGTTCGTAGAAAAAGACATCAACCCACCAAACTGTCCCCAGTTGCGACCGATCGAACGCTATTGGGCAATAGTCAAGCGTATATTTAAGAAGGATGGTACAGTGTCCCAAAAACATGACCGATTTTAAGAAAAATTGGGCAGCGGCATCCAGGAAGTGCACAAAGGTCACTGTGCAGAATTTGATGGCAGGTGTCAAATCAAAGGTACGGGCATTCTACAGAAATGAACATGATGACTAGTTTTCCGTTTGGATCTTTTGTAAACATGTTAAGCTATAATAAACTGAAATAGTATGTTAATTTTAACCATGTTTTCATGCCTATTTTATTATTTGGAAGTTTATAACTACTTTTCGATACACTCCTTATTCCACCCTGAAAATGGCGTCTCCATGGCAGCTTTGAACGATAACCGATCATTTCTGTCCGCGCGTTCGACTCTTTCGGTCGAGTTTTGACTGTTTCGGCTGCTCGCAGGAGCTGATGCATGGACTTTTAAAAACGGTCTTATGGACCACCGACTTTTGTAGAAAGAGTTATGCAGAAATATCTGTTAAACTGAAACAGATTTGATAAGCGGCCCTTTTCAGGGCACGCTAATCCATGTTTCACAAGAGTTCAAGAGATCAATTTCCTTGCCATGATTCAGAAATGAATTCGATTATTTTTGTTTTGATTGTTTTGATTACTCATTACTTAATCCATAAAAAAAATAAATGATATTTAAGGGTTTATCTATGTGATCCATTATTTACATAAAATTTTGCAAAAAAGTTAAAAAACGTACCGTCATTCATCTATGGAATGACCGATAAAATTTTATGGATTACCCGTAAACATGTTACAATTGATCCATATATGGCTCAATGGCGTTCGTTAAACTTGCAATATTGATCCTCAGAATATTTCCTTTGTGCAATGAAATATATTTACAGGTACCATAAATTATTAAAAATGTTCCATAAATGAATTGACAATTATCCGTAAAACGATGAATCATAAACTTTAAACTTACGAATATGATACATAGTATATGTGCTGAGCAGTTGATTGAGCTTAGGTACAAAACTCTAGCGACTTGAATGATTAACAGCAATGTTTTTTGCTAAAAAATGATCTATTCGTAAAGTTGAATGCTTTCCACGCAGTTTGATGAAGCGATTTTTAATTCCGAAATTACAAAAATTCTTGCATAATTAATGGATCATACCTTTAAATTTTTAATAAAAAAAGTTGGTTTGCTGTGGATCATTTCGAAAGTTTACTGTCCATTATTCAAATATTTTTATGATCATATGCATTTATTTTAGTTTACAAAGGCTGTAATCTGTGAATCAATTTAACAAGTTGAGGGATTGTTATTGAACCATTTAGGGCCTGTTTATAAACCACGTAGACTCATTTTTGAAAATTGCAGACCACCCCCTGCCCCTTCGTAACCTTTTTTTAATACATTCTTTTTTAAATTTTGTATGGCACGTAGACTTTACTTAACAGTGTGAGACATAACATATGCAACTTATATCTTACATTACTTAAAAGTGTAGCTAAACTTTGAAATTCCATTAACAAAATGGAGTAACATGCTACAATTGATGGCTAGAAGTCTCAAATAATTCTTCATGATTGCCGAATTAATCTAGTATTCACTGACAGCACGCCAACATATGCTACTTTCTAGTTCCACTTGCTCTTCAGTGGAACAACACAAACAACAACAACAACAAACAAGCAATAACCTCCCAGAAGAGCTTAATTTGATTGTAAAGCATCTGTTTACTATGTATATCTCAGTATCAAAGTGATAAAAGCGCATACTTTCAAAACTGGAAAAAATATATGGTCTTTTCTACACTGAAAATTTGTTTTCGTAAATTAGCTAACACTCGTTTCGTAAACATTCATTTTGTACATAGAACCAATGTCTCGTAAATTGTATGAAACATTCATATTCCTTTTCATCTAAAAAATGCTATCATTACACCTTTTTTGTAAAATGCATAATATGAATTTCGTGAAGACCAGCCAACCGCTGATTCTCTTCGGTAATACTCATTAATGTTCGTGTTGCTGCTGGGATGATGGAAAGCATTAATTTAACCCAAAATAGAAATGAAAGCGCTGTCGAGAGTTAGAACCATATGCACAATAATCAAGTAACCTCTCACATCTAACCATGGCCAAGTTCGAGATCAACCACGGACTCAATAACAGCTCTCCCTAAAATGTAGGATCGAGATTCCTTGTCACGACAACCTTTCGTGATTGCCCTTTTTGTCAATTATATTTTGAGTCGATAAAGTAGATCTGTCAGTTGTTCATGCAACCACCAGAGAGACGTTTCTTTTTCGTTGATAACAAATTACTCGTAGCTCTTTGTATTGTTTGCGTAAAATGAGCGAATGTTCTTTCTATGTCAACAAATACTCAGTGCTTTTGACAGTTGTGCGTGTGGCATTAAATACGAAAGTAGCTTCTTAAAAAGTACAAATCAGTTTCTTAGCAGAAAACAACGAATAGATTCGTTAGTCCTACCTTCGATTTTGTAATATAAACGAAAATTAATTTTCAGTGTATGACATCAAGAGATAAAATGGCTTAGGACAGTCTTGGAATGGAAATTCGGAAGAAAATAATCGAGGTATACGTGGGCGGAATTTCACAAAAAAAAAAAACATTTTTGGCAAATACAACTAGAAAATAATCCACCATATCAAGACTGAGTTTCCATTGTTCGACTGAGTTTCCAAGTTTTGCTAAACTGGAAAATTTGCACACGACTCGATGATTGCAAAAAGCATGAAAAAGATCCTTTTATTTCGTCCTTCAAGATCCAAAAAGAATTGCAGCTTCCTGTGTCGGATCGGACAATTACGTGCCCTTGTTATTTCTCGGCACGCCCGCAAGAAGCGTCTGACATAGTTGAACATTTAAAAGAAGCGGCTTTTTTTAGTTCGATCGCACATCCCCAGGAAATGTTTTTTTTTGCTAACGGTCTGGCTCCGCTTCATCGAAGTTACGTTATTATGGGCCGTTTGCGTGCTACAATTGCATTCTCAAAGATGTTACACTACCGTGGAATATGACAATAAAATGGACATTTCAAAAAGATAACAACCGCAAACACACTGTCAAAGTCGTCAAACTGCGGTTTAAGGATAACAATGAAGTAGTGGTGACGAACTAGCCCAGGTGCCTAAAAGACACCTAAATAAAACATCAAAAAAAAAAAAAACATTGAAATAGTTATGGATTGACCACCACAGTGTCCGGATCGAAAACCTTTTTTCGGGATTGTGAATCGAAGAATCAATCGCGAAACTGTGCACCGTACAATATTATGATTTCCTTGGTTGTAATGTTTTGTCCAACACTGTTGCAAATAAACGAATCTCAGTCGATATAGATACCCAAATCCACCATTGTCGGAGTAAGAAAACCATTTATAGTTTGTCGTCGTATATGTACTTATTGAAACTAATTACAGCATTTTCGTCCACTTCAATTAAATTAAGTCTGAAAATAAGATTGAAAAAATAAATCATTGTCCTTCGTTACAAGTTGAATGGCTTAGAAATACAATTCTGTTCTACACTGAACGAAATATATATGAGGACAACCGAAAATTTGCAATTATTTAAAATTGGGTTTATTTACGCAAAACCTCTGTTTTCCAGTTTTGTGTGTTTACTGTCATCTCTCGGTCACTACACAGTTTCGGTGATGACTTGTCTTTAAACGCGGGATATCGTGTGTTTTCATCTGCTTAGAAAGAAATAATTAAAGGACAAACTGCATTGTTTTTGCGTTCGCTGGCCTCGTAAGTTTTTCAAACAAATATTATCATTGTTATAATATCACAATCATAAATCCTTACTATTTCATGACCGAAAATTTTGATTTTCATATTTATTACGTTGTTTTCAGAATATGCCGAAATCAACCACTCTTTCAGAATTTGAGCGTGGAGAAATTTTAGGCTTATCGTGAAAACTGACTGACAATTCGTGAGATCGAAGGAGAATTGAAACAGCAAAGCGGTGGTACAATCGTGAAATTGGGTGAGAAATATGCGACCATCAAGAGCGTCCAGCATCGGATTCAGAAAGCGCAAAGCGTGAAATAAAGCGATTGGCAATCAATCGTAGGCTTTTTCCGGGTGATATCAGGAAGGAATTGAATCTTCCAGTGTCTAAACAAATTTTAAGCACCAACTACCAAATATGGTCAAAGTATGCTCGTTCCTTGCTTATTCCTCGACATAAAAAGCAAGATTTGAATTTGCAAAAAAGTATCAACTCTGGTAAAAAGAATGTGGAAAATGTGGTATTCAACGATGAAAAGAAATTCCATTTAGATGAACCGGAAAAGCTATAAAGGGAATCGAGAAATTTTGGAGGGGGCACTCTGATGATCTAGGCAGGTTTTAGTCTTGCTGGAAACCCACCAGTGTGGTTCATATCGACCAGGATGAATTCTGAAAAGTATGTGCAACTCTTGGACGAAGTGTTGATCCTATTTGCTGAAAATATTATGGATGACAACATAATATTTCAGCAAGACAATGCCGTTTGCCATTTTACACGTTACACGAAATTGTTTCTTGCAAATAGTAATAGAATAGCCAGCATGTAGCGCAGATCTCAATCCAATCGAGAATGTTCGGGGCCTACTTTCACGAAGAGTTTCCAAACATAGGCGTATGTTTGACAACCTTCTTCTACTCCAAACTGCTATTGTCGAAGAATGGAACAAGTTGGACAAAGACGATCCAAATTCGTACATCACTTCAATGTGGAGACGACTGATGGAGGTCATTAAAAACATGGGAGGAGCAACGCATTATTGATTACTCGTAATTTAATGTAATAAACTATGTTTTTGTTGAAATATTTACTTGTACCTTAAATTTTTTTCCTGTAGAAGAATTTCAATTTATTTTCAATAATTCATTTAGAGTTTGCATCACAAACTGATCAGACTAGTTGAGTAGTGATTTATGTAAATTCTATAATATTGACAAAAACTAAGGTAACAAATACTTTAAACGGAAGCCTTTTGAGTCTTGTCCTTATATTTATTCCACTCAGTGTAATTTTATGAGACCTTATAACTGTATCACTTCTACGTTGCCTCTCTGTAAAGCCGACACAAAATTGAGTTGTTTCACAAAGTTTACCTTACACTTTTCTCGTTTGCCATTTCCTAGGTACTGATTTAATCAAGTCGATTCCCCCCGTATCTGATTAACTAAACGTTTATTTGATTCGATTTCCAGTACCTAAATGGCGGTAACTAGAGCATAAGGCGGCATTGGATGAAAAAAAAAGTAAACTCATCGGCATCCGGAACCACCTTCGCCGATGTGACCAAACATTTATATCCTATCGAATACTTCCCCTTCTTCCTGTGTCCGTATCTATCATCCGATACACAAACTCACCATCGCCTTCGAATCATGGTTTGATGCGGAACAAATTGATTGAATCAAGATGCTGAACTGAGGCAAAATAATATAGACTTCCCCTTCCAACGAATGGGCGATGGGTTTCGATTTTTTCGCTCGCTTTCACCATTTCCGAGAATCCGGATTGGGTGTGCAAGATGACGATGATGATAGCGGTTATGTTTCCATCCTGCATCCAGTCGGTCTGTGGATGAGTTTGGGAAAATATGTAACTGCTACTGGTATTAGCTGGCTTAAGCTGTTTGGCAGATGTCAAAATGTATATATTAGATGAAGGAATCATCTCCTGATTGCGTCGGAGGGGGGATTTTATTTTCTGGACATTTGAGGCGTGTAGGTCGAATGAATTATGTATTTGCTGTCCTTAACAGAAAAATATATTATCCTACGAAAAGGTCGATAATCTGAACAAATCCGCTGTATGGACGAATGGGTAAAAGGTTGATTCGATGATATTGATTTCGTATCAGCTTAGTGAAA
The DNA here is from genome assembly GCA_034211315.2 of Aedes japonicus. NCBI lineage: Eukaryota > Metazoa > Arthropoda > Insecta > Diptera > Culicidae > Aedes > Aedes japonicus. The sequence continues at coordinate 91,536 of JASCZW010000919.1, forward strand.
TGAAACAACTTTGACGCAGAAAATTGAAAAGAGTATTGAGTACACCTTTCATCACAATTGCTCAAATCATCGCTGGAAATACGATTTGTGCGTTAATCGATTCGCATCCATTTTGTCCCAATAAAAAACAACTTGATGTCATTTTATGACCCAATTTATGACACAAATTTGTCGTCCCATTTTTTTATGTCATTTTTGAGAACACGCATCACCACGCCCGAAAACACCACTTTCCACAACGTTGCACATCGCCTGGCACTGGTTGTTTTTGCCGGAGGCAAATAAACCGGCTAATCCTATCAGGATAACGCGTCGCATTCGATCATGCACTCGATAATTCTCACGCCATCAATAATTTCGTCATGCATCGTTGCTTGCCATCGCGGAATGCGACGACGGGCCGGAATGCAATGTGAATGACAGATTGCTCTGGGTGCGAAATGTACACACATCATACACATGCTGCCAACGGAACGTCACGGAAGCAATAAAAGATGACAGGAAATTTCATTAGCAGCAGCTCGATGAGAACGATAATTGACTTGCACTTTGCTGCGTGCATCTCATGTGTACGTGTGTTCATATACAGTCTTGTAGGGGGAGCGATTCCGTTTCCAGTAGAGAAAGATACAGCATTTTCTGAGTAAGTGCCTTCTGGAGTTTCGCAACTATCAACAATCTCGAGAGCACGAGCCGGAAAAAGGTTCATCGTTCTACACCATCATGAACAGACGCAGCTTTTATAGATAAGCGCACTTGGTAAAACATGGTGCCATGATTACAGACCCGGTGTGAGTAAGTAATTTAGTCCGTACAGATCTAACCTACAAGGATAACCGTGTATAAATCATCGTCACATGTGTCATATGCACATTGCTAGCATGGGGCTTCTTTCGTAAAAAAAGGCAAATAGTCCTTGTGTCACTTCCTCGGTACACGACATGAACAATTTGTTCGTTAATAGAACGAACATAAATTTTGCTTTCATGTTGACAAACAAGAATAAGAATTCTTCAGAAGTAACTGTCTTGTTCAATCTTAGTACATTTAGCTGTGAGTTCATATAGCAACGGGTCGCTCTTCTACGTGAACAGAAAACAGAGTTTGATAACATATGTAACCACGTATACATATTCGACAATGTTGAGGGCAAACTTTTCCTCTGTAGGCACCCCACTGAATAATTGGAACATCAGTCTTGTCTTGTTCATGCAACCGGCTCCAAATGGCAACTTGGCCGACAAGGCCTTATCTCAATTGTAGTCGAGTGAGTGAATGTAAAATCCAGTTAGCAGCAAACTGGATGATAGCACTGACTCTGGGGTGGGATTGGTTGCGTATATGACTAGAAGATAGAGTAGATTTGTAGTTCTTCCAATGGAAATAAGCAGATATTCATAAACTCTCGGCAACGAGCTATTGTAGGGGATTTATGTTTCCTGGATTCACCTTGAACATTGTAACAAATTGAACATTGGAATTCGAGATTCTACCTTAATCAAAAAGTTCCCGGAATTTATTCAGGAAATTAAGAATACAAGATTATACATCAAAGTCGATATTGTTCCCTTCAAAGTACGTCCAATCGACTGCAACGCGCTTGATCCAATCTTCGGAACATTTTTTTAATATTCAGTTTATGGTATGGCAATCAGAGCCATCTTGGATTTTAAAATGATCTCATCTCGGGTGCTGAAACGTGTTCCGCCGAGCGGTTTCTTTAGTCGAACGAATAGGAAAAAGTCGCAAGGAGCCAATTCAAGTGAATTCGCTGGCTGTTGAATGGTATCCGTTTCGTTTTTAGCCAAATGTTCACGGATAACGATGGCATTGTGGGACGGTGCGTTATCGTGTTGCAAGATCGACGAGTTGTTTGCCAATAAATCTCACATCTGAGAGAGGCCATTTCCCAACCATTTACCAAAATATCTTTGACGGATCGAAAAGGAATTTTCAATTCCTCTGCCATCTCAACACTGAAACTCAATATTAGTTTGTTTAACAAAATCGAAAAATTAACGAATTTGTTTGTTGTTTTCTCCAACGAAAATGATTATTACTTGTTATGAAGAAACCTTTGTAATTAATAGCACATGCGCAACTGTCAAAAGCAAAAAGCATTTGTTGACACAGAATGAACATTCGGGCGTTGTACGAAAACATTACAAGAGCTACGAATGTTTTGTTAAAAATTCAAATAAAACGTCTCTCTGGTGGTTGTATGAATGACCGACAGAAAATAAAAAAAACGCAACCACGTGAAGTTGTTCAGCGTTTGTTTTAAATGTTTCTGACACGGGATTCGAACCTGTATTTATGGAAAGAGTTGTTATTGTATCCGTGGTTGATCTCACTGAGCTATGCTAACTTGTGAGAAGATATTTGATTAATGAGTATGAAGTTATAACTCTTGACAGTGTTTTAATTTTTATTAATTATTTAATTATTCCCTCCCATCCTAACAGCAACACCAACATACTTGAGTACAATAGAAGGGAAGCAGCGATTGGTCTTCACGAAATTCATTTCGTACATTATACAAAATGGTGTAATGCTGGCATTTCACCAGATCAAAATATGAATGTTTCATAAAAAACACGAGACGTTTGTTCTGTATACAAAACCCATGTTGACGAACTTAAAATATCAGTGTATAATGGTCAATTTGTTGAATTACTATATTTCATGCAATTTCCAGAGTAATACCTTTTGAGACAAACAGAAGAATAGGTCGCTCAGCAATGCTTAGACAGTAGAAGCAAAATATCGGTCATTCCATCTGTCTCGGAAAACTAAACAAAGCCAGCTACGATGAGGAGTGCAACGGTGCGTTGCAGTATCTAATCCGTATATTTTATGTCAAAAGCTGCCACAACGCGCCGTTGCCCTCCCCATTGTAGCTGGGCCTTCAGATATGCCAGCGGTCAAAATTGCCACCGATGCCAATATCTTGGAGTCAGACTAGGCTTTTCTGGCATATCTAACCTTATCGGGCGTAGTGTAAAACTCGTTGGTATAGAATCCCATTTCCCAGCGGTCGAAGCTCCCAATCCAATACTGGCCATCGAATGAGAAAATTTGCGAAGGTATCGTTCACTGCTTTATATGAGACCGGCTTTGGTCACATTTGAAATGTGTTGTAGGAAACCCAAGTAACATTGCCAAAACCTAATACATTCCATTAAAGTTTTATGAAAGCCACTAGAAATCAATTTGGTTCTATTATGACACCAAGAGGCGCCAATACGTTTAATATTTTAGTTAGGTTTACGAGAACATACACAGCTTGTTTACAACAATCTTAAAACCTTGTTTTCTCAAATTCCTTCTACTCCTATCAAAGGTTTTATTATGACTTTATGAACTGGGAAAATGCTTTCGTCGTTTTAAGACCCATTCAAATTATCTTATTATGGTCAGTTGAAAAAGCATTTTAAAACCATTTTGCCTCCAGTAAATGCATTAAACGGCTAATTGACATTTAGGGAAGTCACCAAAAGACGAAAGAGTTTTATAGTCGTCATTGTGAAGATAAATTGGCTTTTTGGCAAAACTGTAATTTTTTCCAATCGCCATATTGAAATATGAGAAACAATTTAAATGTGGGAAAATAGATGCACCAAATTTAATATGTAATATTTATGAACTGTAGATCAGAGATCAATTTCGGAATTCTTTTAGACAACTTTATTGAATTTCAAAATAAATCTGGAAATTCATGATTAATTTATCGAGAATATTTGTTTCAATTTTGTTTTGGTTTTTGTAAACTCGCAAAATTTGCGAGGTGCATTAATTTTTGGCTCTTATCGTGCCAATATTCACCATAAAATTAAATGCGCATATGATTTGGAGCATGATGAACTGTTGAAAGTTTATTTTGTTCTGGATATTTCGCTATCGAACAAAATTTTCCGAAACAGAAGATCTTTTTTTCTTAGGTATTATTTTTTGTTAAATGAATCAGAAGTGCAGAGAATCCAACAAAGCAGAACAACAAAAACGTACCACGATATCACAGTGAAGTTTGACAGTGGTGGTCATTTGGCCGTATGCTGGGTTTCATGGCAGCCAATAGGTTTTATGAAGGTTCTCAAGAGGTCATAACATTTTTCACTGGAACATTTTTAAAATCTTTACTGTCTTCTAAAGGTTTTATCAATTTGTTTTCCCAACCGTCTATACAGTGGGTCACTTTGTACGAATTTCGACTATAAAAAAGGATAGAGGAGGTGTCGGTAGACAAAACAGTATTGAATGTAGTTTTATAAACAAAGGTGGGGGGGGGGGGGGTGGATTGGATGGTGCTATACGGCTGAAATTAAACTAAAATTGTTACTTGGAAAGTGCTGTGCATTGAGTAAAATTAGTCTGCAAATGAAAACTAAAGGTATCAACTTTTCTTTGCGTTTTTTTCAATAATTTAAGTTCAATACAACCCAGGAAATGCACTTGAATTCCCCGTAGAAAACACTCCTGAAACCTTTTTTTTGAAATTCGAACTCCAAGTGTTATTCACGCTTTTTCACCTTTTTCGCGCACCGCAGGTATAAAGAGACGCTTAAAACTTTCAACGCGTTTTTCTCAAAACAGCATTTTCAGAGTTTATGCCGGTGATAACTTAAAAACTAATTATTCGATTAAGCTGAAACGTATAGAATTTTTTTTTATTATAGTACATATTTCCTTCTATATGAGTCAAAAATTATTGTAATATTTTATTATTAAATATGGAAAAATGTGATAAAATTTTTCTTTTTCTAAAAAGATACGCCAGAGGTGCAAATATTTTTTTTTCAATATATCTACTAATTGTAAATATAATTAATGTAATGATTTAAAATTAGCAGGTTTCAGATCAAAACTGTGAGCAGGAGAGCCGGCACAAGCAAAATATAACAACTTTTTCAACGCACTCTAACTGCCACCGTTTTTTTAAAAATATTTGAAAAAATATTTTTGTATACTACGTGGATACACTTATAATTGTAAAAACATGGTTCGATTGATTTGAGTAAAAACTTCCCCTTGAATTTTTTTTTCAAAAATGAGTTCTAACTGTATATCCCTCCTTAATCTGGAAAACTTTGTACACGATCAGTGGCCTCCCCGTAACGGGATTGGCGCTTAAGCCGCAGTGTTTGTGGCACTACTCTTCGAGAAGATGAGGACTGACTCATCTAATTTCAATTGATTTAAGACTCACTGACTTCTCATTTAAGTAATTATGATTTTTTTAGATCTGATTCAACTCGTATTTACGTGGTCTGATTCACTTAATATTCAATTGATTCGGGATGAATTCTCTTCAAATTTAAGTAATTCAAGACTTACTCACAATACATTGAAGTGATTCAGGTCTCGTTATGCTTCATATTCAAGCCATTAAGGTCCTACTCACTTCATATTCAAGTGATGCAGGACTAAGTTACCTTAAATTCAAGTGAATAAGGAAAGACAGACAACCCATTTAAGTGAATCAGGCCTGATTTTATTCACATTCACGTCAAGGAAGGACTCACCTCAAATTTAAGTAATTCAGGACTAACTCACAATACATTCGAGTAGTTCAGGTCTAATTCACTTCATAGTAATGTGATTAAGGTCTCATTAATTTCATATTAATGTCTATTTTATACTGTGATTTTTAGAAGTGATTTACATCATATTTACGTGATTCAGGCCTGATTCACTTCATATTCAAGTGAGTTAAGTCAGATCCACTTCATATTCAAGTGATGCAGAACTGACTCATCTCAAATTCAAGTGATTTAGGACTGTCTCACCACTCTTTCAAGTGATATAGGTAGTTCACTTTGAATTCATGTGATTGAGGTCTTGTACATTTCGTATTCATGTCATTCAAGGTTGATTCATTTCATGTTCAAGTGATTCAGGCGTGATTCCTCTCATATTCAAGTGATTCAGTCCTGATTCACTTCATATTGAAGTGATTTAGGTCGAGTTCACTTGATAGTCAATTGATTTAAGGATGGCTTACTCCATGGTCATGTTATTCAAGTCACATAATATTTAAGAGATGCAAGTCCTCCTAATACTTAATATGAAATTATACAAAAAACTAAGAATTATCGGCTCCGTAAAGCTAACGCAATGGAGCCTCCAAAACTAAAACAATAGCTAAAAATAAAAATGATTCAAGGCTGATTCACTTCAAATTTTAGTCAGGCTTCGTTCACGATTTGGACATAAACGCAAGGTTATCTGACATGGTTTAACCAGCGCAATCAATGGATCTCAATCCAATCGAACTGTTATGAGATAAGCTGGATCGGAATACTAGAAAAATGCATCCCCAGAATCATAAACACTTGTGGGAGCACCTATAAACAGCTTGAAAGGATATCACGGACGATACATGGCGCTAACTCATTGAACGAATGCCGTGAATTTGTACGGCTATCACTACAAACTTCAAATTTTCGTACATTTTTTTCTACATAAAATGTCTTACCCTTGAGTTTGGTCTTTTCTTTTGATGTTTGAAACAAACAGATTTTGTTAGTACAAAAATTAAGTTAACTTTTGCCATTCACCTTCTCCACCATCCAGATGTCCCTTCTGAACAACTTTGTCGAACAGTAGAACTTCCTATCTTATCAGAATCATGGGAAGAATAAGTTGAAAATACTCAATTTCGCATGCTCACTAATGTCACGTAGCGATGGAATTCCGAACAAAACTGTCCACCTTTGTTGACGTCATTCATCTGTTGAACAACTTTGGCGATGACGAGAACTTATCATCGTATCAGAATCACGAGGTAGAACAAGTTGAAAATGCTAAATAACGTAGCGGTGGGATTCCGAACAGAACGGTGCACCTTTCGAATGCCCTTGACCTTCTGAATAATTTTGCTGAAGACTCGAACTCTCTATCTTATCACGAGATAGAACTCCTTGAGAATGCTTAATCTGCATGCTCACTAGCGCCACGTAGCGGCGGAATTCCAAATGAATCTGTCCACCTTCCGGATGCCCTTGAACTTCTGAACAACTTTGCTGAAGATTGCACCTTTGCTGAACATCAGAGTTCCGAGATGTAGTATCATGAATGTACCCGTATTTGGGTGATGCTAAACTTTTTGGGGGGTGATACAATATTCAACTGAGTATTGCTATAATTTTCCATGTGAGTCCGTACTTATGAGTGCATACAGCACTCAGCCTCTGAGACGTGCACACGTATTCTCGATTGCGCTTACCACGAGTGAAACAGTTACAAAAGTTCGGTTTTTTATTTTCGCTGTGCCGCGTCGCGAGTAGTGTTCCGCGATGAGGCGTGAAAACACCTTCAAGATAGACTATTCGAAGTTCGCCGTTAAGCCGTCGGTCGAAAAACTCTATGGTTTTTGTCGTACGGTTCTCGGATTGAAGCGAGAAGAAATCAAACGCCTCCAGCCCCACAGAGGGGAGCATGTGCGTATGTCAAAGTTAGCGACTTGGCACTCGCACAGAAAATCGTTTGCGAACATGACGGGAAGCATGAAGTGGATTGTGGTGACGGGAAGAAACATAAGCTTCGCATTACGCTTGAAGATGGAAGTGTTGAAGTGCGGGTTTACGATCTTCCCGAAGATGTGCCTGAAGATAAGGTCACTGTCTTCTTATCCGCGTTCGGGGAAGTGCTTTCGATTCGTGAAGTAATGTGGGACGAAAGTAACGAAAATGAAGGCATACCACTCGGTATATGGTCTGTCCGTATGCTGATAGCGCGAAACGTCGACTCGTGGGTCTCCATCGAGGGAGAAGAAGCGCATATTGCCTACAAGGGACAACTACAAACCTGCCGCTACTGCAAAGAGCAAGCACACTCGGGCATATCATGTGTCCAAAACAAGAAGCTATTGTTCCAAAAGAGCTACGCGATTGTGGCGAAGCAAACTGGGCAGAGCAATAGGTCAACAACCGGTCAACAACCTAGACCTAGACCAGCTGGTGCAAAGCCACTGACCGCGAAACCAACCGCTCCAATTTCTTCTACTCCTCTACCAACACCACCACCGCTCGCATCGGGCGTTTTTCCCGGGCTACCACAGCCCACGGGCCAGAGCGTGTTCCCTTGCCCGAAAACGAACACAACTATCCAGCCAGCTGCAAGTGTGGCTACCACACACTCGCAACCACACTCAGGACAAAGTTCTTCAACGTCGTTCCTAGCACTACCGCAAGCTGTGGTATCTCTGGATGACGTTTTCAAAAAACCGAACACTACAACGGAATCGCAAAGCACGAGCGGCAACGGCAACGGCAACGGCAACGAATCTGATTCCTCCACTTCCACGAGCAGCAGACGAAGCAGACGACGACCAGCCGGCAAAAAGGCCCGCCGGGATGACGTAGTAGACGGGACGGGAGAGGAAGAACTTCCCTAAAATGGCTAACACGTCCTACAACATCTCGTCGATTAACATCGGCACCATCACAAACCCTACTATAATAAATGCGCTTCGAACCTTCATCAACAGCCAAAGCCTCGATATCGTGTGTCTACAGGAGGTTGAAAGTGAAGAGCTCTCCTTGCCTGGCTTTGTCATCTTCTTCAACGTAGATCACACGAGAAGGGGTACAGCTATTGCTCTGAAGGAACACATCCAGGCCACTCACATCGAGAGAAGTTTGGATGGCCGTTTGATTGCAATGCGAGTACAAGATACGACGATCTGTAATGTCTACGCTCCCTCCGGCTCTTCGCAACGCGCTGCGCGTGAAACATTTTTCAATGGAACGCTAGCGTACTACCTTCGCCACAACACTCCACACGTCATTCTGGCCGGCGACTTTAACTGCGTACTTCGAGCATGCGATTCGAGTAGCCCAAACACGAGCCCCGCCCTTAAAACAGCCATCCAACAACTACAGCTCCACGATGTGTGGGAAAAACTATGTCCACGTGATTCAGGTTTCACATACGTCTGCCGAAATGCACAGTCGCGCCTCGATCGCATCTATGTGAGCAGCAGTCTGTGCGACAACCTACGAGCAGCGCAAACCCATGTCTGCTCGTTCACCGACCACAAAGCGATAACGCTCCGAATTTGCCTCCCCACCTCGGACACGAGCATGGCCGTGGTTTTTGGTCCCTTCGTCCCCACCTTCTGACCGACGAAAACGTTGAGGAGTTCCGATATAAGTGGCAATATTGGACCCGGCAGCGCAGAAACTATGGCTCATGGATCGAATGGTGGATTTCGTTTACGAAACCAAAAATTCAATCGTTCTTCAAGTGGAAATCTCGAATTGTCTTCAATGAATTTCATAATGAGCACCAGCATCTCTATGGACAGCTAAGGGTAGCATACGACGGGTACTACCAGCACCCAGAATTGATAACAACAATTAACCGGCTGAAAGGCGAAATGTTGGCGCTTCAACGAAGATTTTCGCACACGTTCATGCGAATAAATGAAACATACGTGGCTGGAGAACCCATCTCAATCTTCCAGTTAGGAGAGAGGCGAAGGAAGAGGACCGTCATCAAACAGTTGCAGACAGAACAGGATGAAACAATAACAGAGGCACGTGCGATCGAAACACACATGGTCGACTATTTCTCAACTCTCTACTCGGCCGAGGCAATAGAAGAGAACGACAACAGTTTCGTCTGCGATCGAATAATCCCACCAGATGACCCCTAAACGATGATTGCACGAACCCGATCACGACGGATGAAATTTGGGCAGCAATCAAAGAGAGTGCTCCCCGAAAGTCCCTGGATCTGATGGGATTCCTAGGGAGTTCTATCTCCGCGTATTCGACGTCATCCACCGAGAGCTAAACCTGATGCTAAATGAGGTTCTCTGCGGAAATCTCCCACCACAGTTCGTGGAAGGCATTATAGTGTTAGTCAAGAAGAGAAACAGCGACAGGACAGCACACTCATATCGACCAATCTCACTACTCAACTGCGACTACAAACTCTTCTCCCGCATTCTCAAAACCCGGTTGGAGCGAGTAATGCGAGAACATCACATTTTGAGTGACGGGCAGAAATGTGCGAACTCAGAGCGCAACATCTTTCAAGCCACTCTTGCTCTGAAAGATCGGATTGCCTATTTGCGTCACCACCGCTTCCCAGCGAAACTCCTGAGTTACGACTACATGCAGGCATTCGATAGTGTGCCATACTCGTACACATTCGCAAGAATGACTGAAATTGGGTTCAACCCGAATCTCATCACTCTTCTCGCACGCATCGCCAGCCGGTCCACCTCACGGCTATTGATCAATGGGAATCTGTCTCGATCATTTGAGATCCAACGCTCGGTACGACAAGGGGACCCCCTTTCAATGCATCTTTTCGTTCTTTACCTGCATCCACTGGTATATAGGCTCGAGAGAATTTGCGACTGCGTGTGTGTGTATGCGGACGATGTGACGTGTATTATTTCAACAACGGAGCAATTCAGACGCATTAATGAACTGTTTAGCCGATTTGAGAGAGCTGCTGGCGCAAAATTGAATTTGCGTAAAACTGTTGCTGTCAATGTCGGGTTTTGCGAAGGCAACACAATCAACACCCCGGGCTGCAAACAGTTAATGTTGTTAAAATCTTGGGTGTCGTCTTTGCAAACTCGATACGGCTGATGACAACGTTGAACTGGAATGCGCAAGTGGGGAAGTTTGCGCACCAAGTGTGGTTACATTCCCAGCGCATGCTGACTCTGCACCAGAAAGTAATTCTTCTTAATACGTTCGCCACATCCAGGATATGGTATCTTGCGTCAATTCTACCACCGTTGGCAGTACATACAGCCAAAATAACAGCAGCAATGGGAACGTTCCTTGGAGAGGGATGATAGGACGTGTACCAATGATGCAACTCGCACGCAGCAGGGAGAATGGAGGGCTGAAGCTGCAACTTCCGGCGCTTAAATGTAAGTCGCTCGCAATCAATCGACATCTGCAAGAGATCGAATCCATTCCTTTTTATAGATCCTTTCTTTTCCACGCAAATCCTCGCCCACCTATCTCAATAGATTTTCCAGACCTTAGACAAATACTTTCAAATTTATCCGAAATCCCCCTCCAAATCCAACAAAACCCCTCCGCCGATCTAATCCACCAGTACTTCATCCAGCAAACCGAACTGCCAAGGGTAGAACGCAACAATCCGGCTCCTGACTGGCCACACGCGTGGCGAAACATTGGTTCGAGGAAGCTTTCTTCAGAACAGCGGACGAAACTTTACTTGCTGATGAACGAGAAGATTGAGCACCGCAAAATGCTTTTCGTCATGCGGCGAGTAGAAAACGAGAACTGCACACATTGTGGAAACCGCACAGTGGAAACGCTCCTCCACAAGTTTCATGAATGCGGTCGCGTCGGCCCGGCTTGGACGGTTCTTCAGCAGAGAATTACAGGAATCTTGGGTGGATGGAGACGACTATCCTTTGAGGACTTAGTAAAACCCTCCTTGCCAGGAGTAGACAGGAGAAAACGAGTGGAAGTGCTTAAAATTTTCATTAAATTCATCTGCTTTGTATGCGAAAGTAATGATAGAATTGAGCTAGACGCACTGAAATTTTACCTAGATCTAGAATAACAAATTGTAAATAGAAATCAAACGACCAGACAAATAAAACTATTATATATATAAAAAAAAAAAAAAAAAAAAAAGTGCTGTATATGAGATCTCGATTGCTCAAATTTGAAATCTGTGATAGGGAAATTTTGTGCAATTCTCTAGTACTTTTTCAAATAGACAAACCTGACTTTGTAAACAAAGAGGGAAGGTAAGATTCAAACGATAGTTTCTAAAAACTCTCAGCACTCTCACGGAAAGTGACTCAACCATGTATGTGAAATGACATTCCTTGTGTAGATGGTCCTAGCGTGCAAGAAAGTGCTAAGGGTTTCAAGAATTTAATGTTTGAATGTTACTACACTCTGTCCAACTTCTATAAGACTAACCACAAATTGTTTAAAATCAACTATAATAATAACATTTTCGGGTCAATGTGCGTATTTTTGTAGGGTGCATAGCAAGTTATTGATTGTCTTAGATTTAGTTTGATTAAAAATTCCTTCTATTACTTTTGTTATAAGATTTTATATTTTTTAGGTGTTCAATTTCTATAAGACCATTTCAAATATTACGCATTTTTATTAAGTGAAACTTATAAAAATCAGCATATTGTAAGTTAAATAATCCGTAGCTTTGCCATTTCGATTAAAGACCTGAAAAATTCGATTTGGCATACTGTTTACAAAATTCAGTAGAACAGATTTCTTAATTTTGTCCCATTCTGTCGTAATAGCAAACTTCAGCTCATCAACAGTGGCATCCTGCTATCCGTCAACATAAATCCTGCGAACCAAAATCCCCCAAAGGACCTAGATTTAGGTCAGGAGAACGCGCCGGCCAGTCGAGCAAATCCAGTTTTTGGTTCCTGAGCCATTGCTTCGTTTCCTTGCTGGTATGAATAGCGGCATTATCCTGTTGGAACGTAAACTTCTTCCGAAGATATTTGCGTAAAAAAGGCAGAAGATGTCCTTCAAGAATACTGATGTAGTCCTTACTATTCATTTTGAAGGACGTAAACACTATCTTCAGCTTCCCGGTTGTACAAAAGCCTGCCCAAATCTTCCATGAGCCAACCCCGAAGTTCCGAGTTGAAAAATATTGTTCCTCCTTTCTTAAATCGCGCCAGTATCAATTGAAGCCATCCGGACCATCTAGGTTGAACTTCTTTTCTTTGCTGAAGATTGTCTAAACGTGTTAAAAAAATCAAAAATAATTTTACTGGTTTTAGAGCCATAGTGGAATATTAAACGTTCCGAAAAATAACATTTAACCAAAGCTTACCAAATCCCACTGTCGATTCATGTGAGCTTTTGCAAAACTCAGTCGTTTCTCAACATGAAAAGCTGTAAGGTTAGAAGCCTTAACCTTTTTAGCCCTTTTGGGCTTGAGGGCTTTTCACCAAAACCTGACGAACTGTCTCCCGGCAAACCTTCAAATTCAAAGTTTGCTTGATTTGCATCAAGAATTTAGTCGAGTGCGAAGCTGTTTAAACTATCTCCCTCTTCTCGCGATCGGTTGGCTTTGATTTCCATGGAGCTCTTTTGTCTTTTCCTTATCCTTCAGGATTTGCGAGATAATTGCGCACAACTTGATGGGACCGGCAAATCCGCCGTCCGATTTCCCTTATTGTCACTTTTTCTTGGTGAAATGCCTCGATTATTCCCTTCTCCTTTCCCGTGAGCACCTTTCCCTTGGGCATTTTGATGCAGCAAAATGAAAACACGCGAATCTGCCAATGGTCTTATACAAAATGGACACGGTTAATCGCAAAAATAGTATTTACTGCTTGGTGCGTTCACATACACACGCATGTTTTCATGCATGGGATAGGTTTCACTCACACAAACATGTCATGGTACAAATTGAAGTGATGTGTTTTCTTCCTGAGAGGTGGCAGTCAAAAATTATCTGGTTTTATAGAAAATGGACAGAGTGTACGCCTCTTTGTATTCAAAATCAGAGTCTGTTCGGGGTGACACCGGCGTAGTGGTTAACATCCATACCTCTCACGCCAAAGTCACGAGTTCAAATCTCACCCCCGGACAAGTTACGAAAAATGCCCAAAAGCGGTGTTTAAGTGACTACGACAGGAGATGAAACCAGCCCCAGGCTGAATATTTCGAAAATCAAGAAACAAAAACAAAAAAAATGCGTCTGTTTGAAAAAAGTACTCGAGATTTGGTAAATTTAGTATGGAAAACGTAATTATAAGATATGACCTCTTATATGTGCTCTTTCCAAAAGTTTACTATCAAGAACAATGTTAATTGCATTTTTCAGAATATGCTTAGAAAGATTTTCAATCAAACGATGCAAAAGCCAAGAAATTTTAACAAAAAATGTATAACGTCAAAAACCGACGCAAAAGCTGTTAGATTTTTTAAATTGAGCTCCCATAGGTTGCCATTGCGAAGAATCTGATCCTACATAAAAGAAAAAATCATGGCTTTCACTCTGATTTGACTTCCTGCAACTTGAGTTCATAGATTTCACTAACGAATAGTCATTACTTTTCAATCGCCCGACACGTTCTGGTTATTATTCTGCAATAACGATAAAAATAGCAAAGCATCGGCACCTCAGTACCGGGAAGTACACTCATCAGAACATCTGACCAAGAAAACTTCTCCCAGCTAAAGAAATCGCATGACGAAGCATGATAAAGTCGGTGCTTTTCTTCTTCTTCTTCTCTGGACTAGACCACGATTTCCCTTCCCATTGTGCATGGCGTCATCGTCGTCGGTGTTGATTTCGGTCGGTAGAATGAATTAGCCTATAATTATTGATGAGCCAACGCAAAAGATACTTTTCTCCGCCAACGGAGCTCTGATTGATCGACTTGGCTGATGAGCGGTTAAAGGTTGCTTCGTTTCATGATTTGAAGGTTGGCATCCGAACTTCTCCGTGCCAAGTGTGTTGGTGGCTGATGGTCGGTCCAAATGATGGGGCCATAGTATTTATCGATCCGGCAGCGAAGTAAGTTTGGTATGGCGCAATCATTGAAGGTGGAGTGGGCTGCTTTGTGGGAGGTAATCCTCTTACGGATTGATGAAATTAATTAGCTCAGATAGAATAACATTACCAGTGAAATGGGGTAGAACCAAGTACACTTCTGGATGTTGCCTGATAAATTGCTGTTGTATGTGTGTGTGCAATATACCGTGAGAAACTGGGAATTGAAATGGTAATTGATATTTCAGGCCTGTTTAGTCGGGGAGAATATTAATTAATTAGGGACTAGTTTTTGGCTGTAGGTGAAGTTATAGCATGGTAACCACATTTATCTCTTGGGAGCTGTGGGTAGACGGAGGGCTGTTAGTGAAATCAATTAGTTGCGCCTGTATGCGTCATAATAGTTCTGCAAATTATTCTATTCGTAATTGGATTGCTTTTTGGATTGAACCACTACATTCCTAGAATGAAAATCTAAGGAATAAAAAGTTATTTCATCCGATTCCATTTTGTTGCAACCACTACCTTAACCACTTAGAACCTTCCAACATCAAATAGAGAACCAAAATTGTAATGAAGACAAACCATGTTCTTCCTGTTTCTAGCTAATCGTCGATGTAAAAGACCATTTTTTCACATTCAAATAGCTATAAAACAATAAAGATTTTTTTTATGACTACCATAAAACTATGTTTTCTAGTTTGAAGTTAACGTTGGGGTTTGTTGGTAGATATCATATGCCACAACGCACAACCATGAGATCTATCAGCGTTACGGGTCAAGATTAGGGAATACTATAGCTGGCTTGTTTGCCAAGATCAGGGCACTACGCCAAAAATTGTGGAATGCTAACCAGTTCACAATCTTAATATCCCGAGGCAGCAATTTTGCCTTCCCCCCACAGAAAAACGGTCAAATATTGGGTTACGGTTATTGAGATTGGAGTAAACAGTTTGAACGCATCTTAGAATACCGAAATATTTAAAATGTTGTCAAATTGTAGCCAAAATGAAATATTGTCAAAGCGCGGTCAACATCTTTTTTTTTCTATTCCTTTATTATCGAGATTTTCAGCCCTGGGCTGGTTCATCTCCCGTCGTAGCCACTGAAATACCTTTTGGGTATTTGCGTAACTTGTCCGGGGGTGAGATTCGAACTCGTGATTTTATCTACCATCCCGGTGGTTTTTCGTGCACATGCAGGATTTCTATGCTTGCCATAAAGCGAGTATCACGTCAACACATTCCTACCCTTTCATTATTTTACCTGCACTCGGGTGAGGTCAGTGATGGTATTGCATTAGTTTGGGATCATCTGTTTTTACAGAATGAGGATGTTTGTTAGACCCAAGCATCATATGTTAGATCTCTGTGTAATTACAGCTGAATTAGGAAAAAAAGGGTACCAACCTCAAGCGCTCAGTAATGTTCAATGTTATTAAAGGTAGAAAAGAAACATTAAATTATTAAAGGTTGCTCCTTTAGCTCAGTTTTTGAAAGCGCGACTACAAAGCATCACCATGCTGCGTTCGATTCCCGGTCTGGTCTAGGAATTTGTTGTTGAGGAAAATCTCTCGATCCCCTGGGCATAGGGTATCTTTGTTCTTGCCACACAATCATACTAATTCAAAATGGTACCTAGTATCGATAGCTCTTGATTATTAACTGTGAAAGTGCATTTCGGACACTAAGTTGAGAGCAAGCAATTGCGAAAACAATAAGCTTTGAAACGCTAAGAAAGAAAAAGAAAGGTAGGAAAGGTTTAAGTTATTAAAAATTTGTGTTTACATGTGTTTTTCACGAAACAATTTTCTCTCTCATTTTTAGTAGGGCTACAACTTGCTTTCAAACTGTTTTTCTGGATAACCAACTTTGTTTAAACAACATATTTCGAACTCAATTTTATACTAAAACGCATTTTTCTGTAGTGATATATATTCAGTGTGCACAATGTTATGAAAACGGGAAATAGTAGATTGGAATGTCATACACTTTGAGGTCATTCTGCTAGGATATGTGCAGGAGCTAATTCAAGGTTGATTTTGTAAACTGCGGCTGTGGTAAAAGTGTGAAGCAACAAGCAATAAGAAATTTCATATATGAACATATAGCCATTATTAACAACAGGGTAGGTTGTTTAAAAGTCATGCACCAACTAGTCAGCAATTGAAATAATCCATTTTCAAAGCAACAAATTTTCAGTTTATACCGCAGCTGTGCTACCTCAACAATAAAATCATTAGCTCCGATATTTAGATTTCTTGCAAAACATCGTAGTTTAAAATAGATCCGTCACTTTTAGATATGTCCTACCTCTCAGTTCAGTATGATTTAGGATTTCTCCATAAAGGTAAATTTCTCGATTTCCCGGGCGAACGGTATGATTGTACCCAACACACAGTTCTAGTTACTGAAAACGCTAGAAGCATCGGAAGGTTGCAATTAATAACCGTGAAAGTGCATTTAGATCACTTAGTTGAAAACAGGTAATAATCTAATAATTCTAAGTATTAGGCTTGAGCTACCAAGAGATTAGAAGAAGTTTCAAAAGGTGACTTAAATATTGCAATGCGTGTTTAAGATATCGAAACAAATCATTGTTTTCGGGTCAAAACATGCGGGGTAAGATTTTCAATAAATCCGTTTAGCTCGATTGCCTCGCAGTTGGCACATTTGCGAGATTGTTAAGATGAACGAGTCCAAAACGAAGTACAGCACTGACAGCAATTTTAATGGTGAAGCATGGTTAAACACTTAATCGTATATATCTGTACAAATTCATGATATGATGATTAATATGTACCTAGAAAGAGGAGATAAAACTACACGTCTACGAATAACGAATAATCTGGAATAAACAAAATTTATTATTGATTGCGATAGGAATCAGCCAAAGTGATAATTTTCAAGAGCAAGAGAAAACAGTTGTTCAGCGATTCTTGTGAATATAGTGGTATAGTTCATACAAAAAGTAAATTATACTCACAGCCATGATTTGCTTAAATCAAGGTCGAACATCCTGACGGAATCCCTTGCCGTAGGACCACGTCTTTCTTTTCTATAATGTGGTACAATTTAAAAAATAAGAAATTTTGCGACTGTCACGAAAAGCGGTCAGGCTTTGAGGCTAATATCTCAGTCGTTTCTTCAAACATGTTCAAAATGTTTTCCCAAATCGAGTGGAAATGTTTCTACGCATCGATTCCAATATTGAAAATTATTATTTTTTAACAGTAAACTATTGAAAATAACTCCAACATCCGGTGATGTCTTATAATTTTATTATGCAGAGTATGTTTAAAGGGTGTCCACGATGAAATTGCCACACTATGAGATTGCTCTAACTTTTTAACCGTTGGGTAGAATTTAATGAAAATTTGGGTGGATTTAGTTCATAGTGCATTTTTTACATCCTGCAAGTTTTAAAGTCCTGTGATCAAAACTCGCGGAAATGGAGTCGAAAGAACAGCTCGTGCGTGATAAAATCTTGCGCATTTATCACGAGAACAAGGATCTCTCGCATCGTTCCATCGCTAAAACGTTGGGAATCGCGAATTCCACGGTGTCGCGAGTGATTAAGCGGTTCGAGGAACGGTTGACCACCGATCGGAAGCCCAGAAGTGAAGGAAAAAGTATTCCGTACAACACCAAAAATCATAACCGCGTAGTTGGGGCCTTCAACCGAAATCCGAACGCCTCCGTTCGGGATGTGGCTAAGAAGCTGTACCTAAGCCGAAGTTTTGTCCAGAAGGCCAAAACTAAGGCTGGGCTTCAAACATTCAAGGTACAAAATGCCCCTAATCGCGACGAGAAGCAGAACAAGTCCGCCAAAGCCCGTGCCAGGAAGTTGTACCTCAACATGCTGACGAAAGTTGAATGCTGCATCATGGACGACGAAACATATGTGAAGGCCGACTTCAAACAGATCCCCGGCAACCTGTTTTTCACGGCCAAGGATAAGTTCAGCGTTCCGGAGCATGTCCGCACTCAGAAGATGTCCAAATTTGCGAAGAAATTCCTGGTTTGGCAAGCCATCTGCACGTGCGAGAAGCGGAGTCCACCTTTCGTGACCCAGGACACGATGAACGAACAGGTGTACATAAAAGAGTGCCTCCAGAAGCGGCTGCTTCCTCTCCTGAAGGCCCACAACGTCCCAACAATCTTCTGGCCGGATTTGGCCACATGCCACTACTCCAAGGACGTGCTGAAGTGGTATGCGGACAATAAGGTCAATTTCGTGCCGAAAATGTTCAACCCTCCCAACACTCCGGAGCTCCGCCCCATCGAGAAGTACTGGGCGATTATGAAGCAGCACCTTATTAAACGACCTAAGGTAGTGAAGACAGTCGAGGAACTGAAGAAAGTATGGGTTTACATGCAAAAAACGGTTGATTCACAAGTTGTGCAGAATCTTGTGGCCGGGGTTAAGGCCAAGGTGCGGGCATTTGCGTATGGACTGTAAATAAAATACGAGTAAAATGGTAAAATGATGTTTAATAGTTAATTCTCAATCCCTGAAAATTTGATGGCAATTGGATGAAAACTCGAATTTTGCGAATCAATTTTGTGTGTGGCAATTTCATCGTGGACACCCTTTACTAAATTCCAAGTATTTCCCTATCACAGATTTCAAATGTAAGTTGTGGAGATCTCATATGCAGCAATGAACGATATAAAAGGGTACACTTTCATCATTCTGGAAACAAATATCACGAACAAATAGAAGAAACCGCTATGGGCAACCCATTATCACCCGTTATTGCTGATCTAGTGATGGGAGTAATGCTAGATACAGTAACAAAACATGACGAAATCAAAATACCAGTGATACGTAAATACGTTGACGATCTATTTTTGCTCATATCTGGTAACAAAATACAACACATTCTAAACAGATTTAATGAATACTATCCAAACATCCAATTTACCCATGAAATAGAACAGGGCGGACGACTCCCATATCTAGATATGACACTCATCAGACAAGATAACAACACGATTCGTACGGAATGGTATATGAAATCCATAGCCTCGGGTCGCCTGCTGAATTTCTTGTCCGTCTACCCAATCTCTCTCAAAATAAATACCATGAAAAACATGATTGATCGAGTAAACAGACTCTCAACCAATTGGGACACGAAGAGGAAGAAAGAGACCAAAACCCACATGCTCAGACTGAACGATTACCCTGGAAATTTAATCAGCCGACACCTAAACAACACGCAATGAACCTTTCGAGACCACAAAAACAATCACCCGAACGACCACGTGGACCACTCAAACAATTTGAAACGAGAGAGAACATACCGATCTCTCCGGTTTATACCATCCATCACACCAATCATCATCAACATTTTACGACGCGAGTACCCATCTGTGACTGTGAGCACACGAAGTGTAAACAAGTTTAGACACCTCTACACTCGCACAAAAGATCCGATACCAATGAGCCAACTCAACAATGTTATTTATCGGATACAATGTGGCGATTGCATGAAGTGCTACATAGGGATGACCGGTGACTGCCTTGAACAAAGATTGTCAGGACACAAGAGCAATTGCAACCAGCTTGAGCGTCTGCTACAATCCTATACAGACGAACCCGTGCTAGCACTGAGGGAAAAAAACTGCGCTTGTATCACATTGCATTGATCACCAACATAAATTTAATTTTGACACAACCCGTATTTTGGACCAAACATACAAAAAGAATACATTGCCAATTTTAGAGATGATCAACATAATTAATGACAACAACACAGGTGACGAACTAGCCCAGGAGGCTAAAAGTCACCCTAATAAAGAAATATAAAAAAAATGACAATAACAGTATCAACAAACGAACACACACATATGGACTAAGTACAACATACTTCGGACTAATACATACAGTAAACATAATTATAAATAAAACCACCAACACAAGAACACCAACTCAGACACCACCTCTCAGGATCTAACACAACCATTATTAAACAGTTAGTTAGACATACCGGAACAGTGTAAAAGTGTAAAAATAGGTTAAATAGTTTTCTCACGTACACAAAAGTTTTTTTTTTTTGCACGGGGGATACGTTCCACTTTCAGTATGGAACCGTATAAAAAAAGATTAAACAGAGTTGATAAATTCACATACTTAAGCATTTTATATTGCTTTGATTTTGTTTGTATGCGTTACACACTTAGAAAATTTTACAGTATTCGGTAATTTTTTACCAAACTTTAAACAGCTGAACGTTCGGTAATCCGATTTACTAGATTTCGGTGAAATTTTACAGTATTCCGGTACAAAAATTACCGGAACTTGTCAAATTTTACCGAAGTTCGTTAAATCGGATTACCGAACTGTTCAGCTGTTGAAAGTTCGGTAAAAAGTTACCGAATACTGTAAAATTTTCAGAGTGTGTACCTTTCCATGCAATGGTCAAAATACAGTTTTTAAAAACTTGAGTTCTTACACCAAAAATTGTGATTTTTTTTGAAAAACTTCCATATGATTACTTGTGGCCAAAAACGTAAAATGTGATTTGAATAAGGTCGATAAGTTGTTCCGTTCAGGAGTTATCGCCGGAAACAACCCGTGTAAAAAAAAACGTTGAAAAAAAAATCTTAGTTGTACTATGTTTTGTAGATATTTGTTTGATTTATTTGACCTTTCATTGTATTTGTATGTCCTCAAAAGTGATGTTCAATAAAATTACTTGACGTTTAAATGTAATAACAGAACATAATATGACAAAAACAGAAATCTAGTAAGTAAATTATATAAGAAACACCACACATAGCATACTGACACATTATATCTTCACAGTAAGCCAGTAATTTGTTTTATTTATTTATATATTGAATTATATTACGTGACATAAGCCTTGAAGGTACAATAAACCAAGTCAATGGTAGCAGTGGCAATATGCTTTGAAGGTCTAACTAGAAATGAGAAGAAAAAATAGTATTTTCCATTTAACTCCAACTACCTTTATTGCTTATCTTAACAGATACGCGTATTTTGTCTACAATATGCAGACTTGTTCAGCGTCCTGTACTAATAACTCGACTGTATATACTATTTTCCAAATACAAAAACTTTTACCTACAGTTAACATTTTTTACATACCTAAGTTATCCTGAGTCAAAAATAAATGCTTAACTCAATGCACTTTTAACATATTCTATTATTTCTTGATGTAATTTCAATATTGGTTTCAATGCTACATGGAATGAAGCGTTAGAGATAAAAATTGCCTTGGTTTTCCTAAACTTAAGAGTAAGCCTGTTACACGTAGACCATCCGTGAATCCTTTTGTCAATCTTCATTTATTTTGCTGACTATTTTTACAGCAGACATATTTTTTCAGAATCGAAACATTATTGTGCGTCGTCGATATTTAAATTTATTTTGCGAATTTTTAACAATTTCAACCAGGTCATTCATATATAATCAGAAAAAAAGAGGCCCAAGATTGTGTAATCTGAATTAATTCGGAATAAACTTCGTTGTTCAATACGGTATTTGCACGCGACTTCAGATATGATTTGACTAAATTCACTAAATTCATGATAAGAAAACCTAAACCTGGCTTTTAATTTATCACATAATACATGATGGGAAATAGTGTCAAAAATCTAGAAGAATCAGAACTACTGGACGAATATTGTCGAGAATCAAGCCAATATCATCTAACACCGTTAACAGAGCTGTTTTGG
Organism: Aedes japonicus; assembly: GCA_034211315.2. Classification (NCBI taxonomy): domain Eukaryota; kingdom Metazoa; phylum Arthropoda; class Insecta; order Diptera; family Culicidae; genus Aedes; species Aedes japonicus. The sequence continues at coordinate 113,738 of JASCZW010000919.1, forward strand.
TACTATATTTTGGACGATAACCACACTGAAGCTGGTTTAGCATCTTATTTGTCTCGACGAAGTTACACATATCCTTTTTAATTAGTTTGATATTTTTGATAGTGCACATAGAATGCTTATTGGTCGTAAGTTATCCAATGAGCTTGAACTATGCTTCATTTTTATTGGTATAACTTTGGAATTCTTCCACTCATCAGGAAAAATAAAAGTTGTTATTATAAAATTCAATAAATGAGTAATATGCTTAATTATAATTGGCGAAATGACCTTCAAATACTTAATTGGTATCATGTCAAGACCGATTGCATTTGATTTTATGGAATACATAGCATGCATATCGTTAGATTCTTCAACCTGATTGAAGTAGAAGATATCTCTATCTTTAACATTTACATCGGTGGAATAATCTCGACATGGAGTTTTCATAAGGGCCAATGTCGCAAACGTAAACAATGGCTTCTTTTGCGAATTTCTTGAAAATGCTAACTCGCTCAAGTAAACTACCACTTCTATTGTAAAGGGGAACTCCTGTTCTGTACAATCATCGTCATAATTCAAGATGATTAAGTTAGCATTCTCGAGAAATTTGCGGAAAAAGTCATTGTTTACGTTTGCGACATTGGCCCTTATGAAAACTTTTTGTCGATCTATATTAAATATCATAGGATGTGAAATTATTGCAAAAAGAATTGTTTACTTCATCAGCACTATAATTATTCGATTTAGCAGCGACTGTTATTTTAATGCTAAGTTTTTTTTAATATTCATCCACAACTTTTTTTGAGCAAATTAAGGATCAAGTCGAGACGTTTTTTCGCAGATCTTACCATTATATTTACTCTGTTGTGTGCTCTTTTAAATAAAAAGTGATCGAATTGGTTTAGACCAAATTTACATTTTTTAAATATTAAATTTCGATGTACAATTGCTCTCCATATGATCGAGTCAAACCAAGTAATAACTTTTCTATTCTCAGAAAATTTCGGATACGAACAAAGGAGTCATGTAAATTCAACAAAACAACAAAATCAACAAAAATTCGATCAGCTGGTCGCCAGTCGTTCGATTGAAAACCTAACATTATCTTTCGACCTCTTCTTAATTATTAGATTGTGTTCCCTTTCTACGGTTTGTTTTAATTTTGCCACAACTGCTTGTCTTTAAATCCAACCTAACGTTTATTGGAAAGACTCAAAAAAAAAAAAAGACAATCATATTGCATCTTGCCTACTCCTGCTGGGGATAATCCAAAATCCTTCTACCTTTCTTCTCCGCCACGAGTTTGAGCCTTCCTTTTCAATAATGAGGATGATTGTGTGGCGTGAATCAAACCAGCGACGTGACATAAGGTGCTCCAGAGATTTCAGATGCTATACTCAGCTGGTTCCTATGAACTGCCATGAAGGATTCCGCCTGAAAAATGTAGCAACATGCTCTACTAGATTTTCCTTTATGTTTTATTTTTCTTCGTTCATTTTACTTCCACATTCTGACTCACCACACGCGAAGGAGCTTACTTTAAGCATCGAAATACACATCGGGGGACACGGGGGAGTTGCAGAGATTACATGCTCAATTTAATGTTACATTATACGGATCGTGCAGTGATCCGAGGAAATTTTCGGCTATGCACATCCACCGGCACACAAAGGACGGGAGAAGCCTGGTCGGAAGTTAGGTCAAAAGAGAGTCAGCACCGTGTTGGTTTGCGGAGTGGGGGTGTGAAATTCCGGAGGGTTTTACGGTTTGGCAGCAGTCCAGGCAAAACGAGGTTGAATTTTGATTGATTCAGCCTTTTCTATTGTTGATAGATTCGCTAGTTTTTATTCCGGTTTTATAATGTTATAATGTTTTTTGAGAAGCATGAGAATATGCGATTCGATTGGTTGGTTCAAACAACCACGCGTCTCCATTGGATTGTTATACTTCAACCACGGATTTCAACGCCAGGTGATTTGCATGAGAAGTTAAAGGGAAGATACAGTGTAGCCTTAGTAAATGTATTTGTGAAGTAGGTGATGTCTTAGTAGCCCAATGAGGTACAGTCCCGTTGGGTTGTTCGGATTGATGACGTTGGACTACGCAACTAAATGGAAGCCATTCAGATTGTACAATGCAATATTCTTTGAACTAACCCTTTCAGGCCTAAAATCTTCCAAGCGTTAATTTGGTGTGTTCTGATTCAATGGGTGCTCAATAACATAGAAATTATTGAAAAAAGTAGGATATTTAGTTTTGAGATGTGCTATTTCATCCAAACTGACCTGAAGTTCAGAACTTAAGATCTACAGTTGTAGCAGTAGCTATATTCGCTTTACAATGTTATGATATATATTCAAACATATTCAATGAATGCCCTGAAAGACCAACAGACATTTTGAGATAATTTTGGGATATTCATGCCAAACAAACTAACTAAACTTTGTATGGCCCATAAAGCTACTGTTACAATTGGAGACCTAAAACTAACTTATAATTTATGATGTCTTTGGACGTATCAGAATATTTATTGAATATGTTTGAATTGTTATCGTAGTTTTGTGTAGCCCAAGAGTCTACGGTTACAACTGTATATCTTAAGTTCTGAACTCAAGTCAGTTTTAATGAACTTGAACATCCCAAGATAATCTGAAAAAGATTCACTGAATGTGTATCGTCACCTTTCATAAGTTATAATGTAGGTCCTAAAGGGCGATACGGTCAAAATTTGGTCAATATCAACTTGACGTATTTCTTTCAATTTTGCATTTAAAAAACCTGAACACCCCTCATTTTGAATGTGTGTGTGTGTGTAGAATGTTGCTCCTATTTTGATTTTGGAATTCACTCTTCAGTTGTCAAAATGCCGTCCAAGCAAGAAGAGCAGCGTATCAAAATTTTGCTCGCGCATCGCGAAAATCCGAGCTACTCGCACGCAAAGTTGGCAAAATCGCTAAAAGTTGCCAAATCATCCGTTACCATTGCAATTAAAGTGTTTGGGGAACGTTTGTCGACAGCCAGGAAGTCTGGATCGGGGGGAAATCGAAAACCGGAAGCCGCTGAGACGACAAAGAGAGTTGCCGGTAGTTTCAAGCGAAACCCTAACCTATCTCTCCGAGATGCCGCAAATAAGCTGGGTGTATCGTCTACAACCGTGCATCGAGCCAAAAAACGAGCCGGACTATCGACTTACAAGAAGGTAGTGACTCCAAATCGCGATGATAAACAAAACACGACGGCCAAAGCGCGATCCCGGAGGCTGTACACGACGATGCTGACGAAGTTTGACTGCGTGGTAATGGACGACGAAACCTACGTCAAAGCCGACTACAAGCAGCTTCCGGGACAGGAGTTTTATACGGCAAAAGGAAGGGAAAGGTAGCAGATATTTTCAAGCACACGAAACTGTCAAAGTTCGCAAAGAAATATCTGGTTTGGCAAGCCATCTGTACCTGTGGCTTGAAAGAAGCATTTTCATAGCTTCCGGGACTGTCAACCAAGAAATTTACGTGAAAGAGTGTTTGAATAAACGTCTGCTGCCTTTCCTGAAGAAACACGGTTGTTCCGTACTGTTTTGGCCGGATTTGGCATCTTGCCATTACGGTAAAAAGGCCATGGAGTGGTACGCCGCCAACAACGTGCAGGTGGTTCCCAAGGACAAGAACCCTCCCAACACGCCAGAGCTCCGCCCAATTGAGAAATACTGGGCTATTGTCAAGCGGAACCTAAAGAAGACAAAAAAAACTGCTAAGGACGAGCAGCAGTTCAAGGCAAACTGGCTTTCTGCGGCGAAGAAGGTGGACAAGGTGGCTGTACAAAATCTGATGGCAGGGGTCAAGCGTAAGGCCCGGAAATTCGGATTTGGAAAAGCGGAAGCCTAACTGAATATTTTTCCTGAATTTTATACTAATTGAACTTGAAAAAGAAATTTAATTTGATTTTTTAAATAAACGATTTCACCGATTTACACGCGTTTTCCCTTGACCAAATTTTGACCGTATCACCCTTTAACTTCTGAACTCAAGGGCAGTTTTGGTGACCTAGAACATCCCAAGATATCTCATTATATCTGTTTATTTTCCAGAAGAATCCCTTAAATTGGTCAATTACATATTCTTACTTTGTTAAGAGCAGAAACCTTCAATAATAGCTGTCAATTTCCAGTTTTGAATTCAAGGATACTTTGGATAACCTAGAAGATTATCTAATAATGTCTGTTGGTCTACTAAGGTATTCAATGAATATGTTTCAATACACAGCGTTGCTTTGTATAGCCCAGAAAGCTTTTGTTGCATCTGCAGATTCTATAATCTGATCTCGAGTTTGGATAAACCAGAACATGTCATATTGCTTTATAATGATTGTTGACCTTTAGGAATATTAATTGGATATGCTTGAATATTTAAAGTAACTTTGTTTTGCCTATAAATTACTATTACAACTGTTAATCTTATGTTCTGAACGCCAGGACAGTTTGTATGATCTAGAAGATCAGAAAGTTTTAAAGATTTTCCAGAATGCACCCCACCAAATCCAGACGTGGTTAGCTTAATACATGCAATGGCATCGCCGGCATCACGAATTTGAAATAAAATTTCAATTTTGTCATTAAATATTTTTTTTTAATTTTTTTTTGTTTTGTACACATTTATACACATTATCAACTCTTGTTTTGTGTTGATTGCAACAAGTTATGAAAGCTAAACTTCTGTTAAGCAACTAGTGAATCTTGTGTTTGATGTGACATTGTGAAATTTTAGACAATACATCTACCAGGATGGTTTCGGTGACAAAGAAAGGCAACAAATAACTTATTTATACCAAAAAATGAAGACAATCTCTTTTATCTCTCCATTTTTAAAAACTTCTTAAGTACTAATACTTCAGTTAGGCATGAAGATGAATTAATGTACCAGAAACTGGACGGACGCCTGCGGAGTTGGGTACAGGCAACTCGTGAGGTAGTAAGTGCTCTCAAATACATAGTGGAAGACAGGTATAGGAAAGGCTTGTAAGATGGAACACGATCCGTTTTTTGCTCGAAACATGTATAATTTATATTTTTTTTGCAAATACAAAGACATTTTTCGAAAGAGGAACTAAAAGGGTCCAACTTTGCCCAAAGAACTGATTGTTTATAGTCACCAAAAAAAAGTTATGGCCCATTTTCGAAAACCATTAAAAATTGAAATTTTAAAAAATGGCTTGTAAGATGGAACACAATTCGTTTTGTGCTCGTAACATATATAGTTTTTATTTTTTCGAGGATCTTTCGAAAGAGGAACTAAAACGCTCCAAGTTTGCTAACGAAGTTGATTATGTATAGTCATCAAAAAAAAAATATGGCCTATTTTCAAAATCCATCGATAATTGCAATTTCAAAAAATCTATTGTTTTTTTCAATTTATTGTTGATTTCATGGCATTTCCAAACTTTAAAAATATCATTCATGTGTTTTCAAACGAAAAAAAATATGTTCCATCTTACAAGCCTAACAATGTTCCATCTTAGAAACATAACGCCATAAACACAAAACATCAAAAAATTGTTTCACTTTACGATTTGTTTGGAAATGCCTTTGGATCATAAAAAACACCAAAAATGCTAGCCAACACAAATGTTAACCTTTTGATATCGATGGGAAATTTTCACTTATTAGGCACAAGAAATAATTGTTATTTTAATTATGCCAACACTTTCGAACATTGAAACCTGGGAGAGCTAAATCGAACGAGTGTATTCACTCCAAAAGCAAATGAAAATTGAAGAATAGTAAAAAAATGAGGTTAACATTTCTAGGATTTTTTTTTTCAAAAGGGCGAATCTAACAATGAGAGGCTCTCTCCTCTCTCGCTCTCTTTCATTTATTACAGCGCCATTATAAATCTTTTGATGGATTCTTTAGTACAGATAGCAACACAACAGTGCTGGCTACCATACTCTACAAGTAAGTGAATGAAAAACGTAACGCTGATTGGAATATGTATGAAAGAGAAAGTAGTCAAAGAGAGTCTCTCAATTGCAGATTTGCCCTAATGAAAAAAGCCTTAGACGTGTCAGCGCAATAATATTGTCGCTGTGAATGTTAGAAGTGGCGCTGTTCTATCTTACAAGCCATTCCATCTTAGGGAACGTCCATTAATTACGTCACGCAAAAAATGACCTTTTTCAACCCCCCAAGGGGGAGATGTCACGTTTTTTGTATGGGCCATCAAATTTTTTTGTATGGATCGTCACGTTTTCCCAAACCCCCCCTCCCCCCTTACTGCGTGACATAATTTATGAACCTTCCCTTACAAGCCTTTCCTCTAAATGATAAATATTTATTTTTAATAGGTTTGCGTCGACCATCAATTGAATCGGTTGAGTCGATACTTTGTTCCGTAATATTTTGTTATCGGCGTAGCGTTTTCTACTATTCTTTCGGTTGCCTATTGTTCGTTGCGCGGGTGGCCAAGTGAATATAAGAATCGGGGTTCGCCGGGTAAGATGGGTCGGTGGTGAGGTACATAATTAATTGTGATTCAAATTATTCGTTCTCCATGCTCGTTGGGTCACCCTATCAAATAAACCATTGTCCCTTTTTTCAAGTGACTCCAGCGGCATCAGTACTGTTGGTATAGATCGATCCAAGTTGGGCTCTCAGGCGTTGAGATTAATTGCTTTGTTTATTTAATGATATACCACTATCAAACACTGTGAGTGACCCCAATAGCATCCTTACTGTTGGTTTAAATCGGTCCTCATCGGGTTTCCAGCATTGTAAAACATCTCTTAGTTGAAATGAAAAACCACTATCACGCTTTGTGAGTGGCCCCAATGACATCCTTGCTGTTGGTTAAAACTGATCGATATCGGTTTTTCAGAATTATAAAAATCACTTTGTTTTCCCAATAAAAAACCACAATCACACTTTGTAAATGGCCCCAATAGCATCCTCACTGTTGGTTTAAATCAGTTCAAATGGGAAATTGCTACTAATTTTCAAATATTTAACTTGACAGCTGCTACTTAATCCTGTTATCCAAAATTCCAGTGATTTCTCGTGGCAGTGCATCGGACTCCCCGGCGTTTAATAACATATTCCTATCCTTTCTTTTCACGACCTGCCTTCAGGCGGGGCCGGTGCCAGTATTGCCTTAGTTTGGGATCACCAGTTTTTACACATTGAAGATATACGTTAGTGCCAAATATAATCTGTTGGTTCTCTGTGTAATAACAGCTGATCTGGCAACAACGGAGTAGCAAACTCGGGTGGACAATCATGCTCGTGCTCATGCTCATGCCTAGCAGATCAAAAAGTTATAAAATATTGACTGTTGACCTTCCAAAAGATTCATTCAATATGTTTGAATACATATCATAATCATGTGTAGCCCGTAAAGCTACTGTTACAACTTTAGATCTGAATTTCTGAACTCAAGTGTATTTTGAATAACCTAGAACATCCAAGAAAAAATTTAAAAAAATATTAATAAATTTGCACATGTATATGTAATATTATATTCATATTTTATTCTTTTAGGGTGCAAATGAACCTCATTCTAAAACAACGCTTTGTACTATTATGTTACTATAATAAGGCATATATTTTTTGTTTCTAAACTATATTTGATTTTCAGGTGTCAATTATTCCTTAAACTCAAGTATTTTTCATATTCCAAATAGAATTGATGATTTAGACAGTGAAAACTTTATTCAGTCTGTGATTTTTCAGCATTTGGGGTCATATATGAGCCTTTAGGCCTAAGAGGTTAATAACTTTTAGCAAGGCTGAACATTTATGATTTTCCAATAGTATGTGACCATTGTTCTCTGTTGAAATTAGTGTAGAAATATTTCGATCGATTGGAAAAAATTTGACAAGAATGGCCTCGCCGTCAAGTAAGAAACGGGTAGGAATATGTTGACGATATTCGCTTTGAAAGCTGAGAACACCTCTGCACTTCCACGAGAGATCAGAATGGTTGGGTTTGCGCGGGACCGTTTGGTAAACGGTGTGCTGAATTCAGCGAAGTCAGCAGCGAATAAGATATTTTCATATGTTGCCGGTATAATTCTGCAGAGATGCAAGTAAATTTTCAAATTTTGGCCGATTTAAACCAACAGTAAGGATGCTGTTTGGGCCAGGTTTATTTTAGTAAAATACAAAAATATGTAAAAACATCGAGTTTGAGAACCGATTTAAACCTACAGTATGGATGCCATGACCTAGGTGGTTAATAGAAAAGACCTTATGATACACAACAGTTACACATCTACACTACCGGGATTCACACTCCCTACAACATTGGAGCAGATAAGACAAGTTCCATAAATTATGTCACGCAGTAAGGGAGGGGGGGGGGGTCCATACAAAAAACGTGACAAGGAGGGGGGGGGGGGCTATAAATAGTCACTTTTTGCGTGACATAATTAATGGACGTTCCCTAACTTTTTTTATATGTTTGAACATAAGGCTTGCTTCATTTAGAATTGGAACAAACTTTTGCTCATATTGTGGCGCTCCAGGTGGACGGATTTGGCAGTTCTTGGCGCCCACGTGTCGGGAATTTTGTCAGCTTCACGTATGTATTTTTGACATTCCGCAAATCAACTGTACTTTGTAAACAATCAACATGGAAGCCGAAAGAAGGGAAAAAATTGTGCACAGTTATTTGGAAAATCCATTGTGGTCTGCATCTAGGCTAGCTAAACAGCTGAAATTGCCCAGAAATAAGGCATGGCGCGTTATCAAACGGTATAAGGAAACATTGACGACGATTCGGAAGCCTCAAGCCAATCGTCGGAGTGGAACTGTCGACCGGAAACTGCGTGGTAAGATTTTGAAGACGATTAAGAGGAATCCCAATCTGTCGGACCGTGATTTGGCCAGAAAATTCGGTGCTGCCCATAGTACCGTGGGGAGAACTCGACTCCGGGAAGGAATCAAGTCGTATTGAGCTAGCAAACATCCAAATCGGACCATAAAACAGAATAGTGTGGCCAAAATCCGTGCTCGGAAGCTATACGGCCAGGTGCTGACCAAGTTCGATGGGTGTCTTCTGATGGACGATGAAACCTATGTCAAGGCTGACTTCGGGCAACTTCCAGGTCAAAAATTTCACTTGGCAACGGCTCGGGGGGATGCTCCAGCCAAATTTAAATTTGTTTTTGCCGACAAATTTGCACGAAAATTCATGATTTGGCAGGGCATTTGCAGTTGTGGCAAAAAACGAAAGTTTTCGTTACAAATAAGACAATGACGTCGGAACTATACCAAAAAGAGTGTCTCCAAAAACGAATTTTGCCGTTCATTCGATCCCACGACCATCCCGTAATGTGTTGGCCAGATTTGGCAAGCTGTCATTACAGCAAAGTCGTTCAAGAATGGTATGCAGAGAAAGGGGTCCAGGTTGTTCCGAAAAACCTTAACCCACCCAACTGCCCCCAGTTCCGCCCTATTGAGAAATACTGAGCACTCATGAAGAGGAGACTCAAGGCAAAGGGAAAGGTTGTCAAAGACATCAATCAGATGAAGACCTGGTGGAATAAGATAGCTAAAACGATGGACGAAGAAGCTGTGCGCCGCCTAATGAGCCGTGTTACAGGAAACATTCGAGAATTCCTTTGAAACCGTGACGAATAATTTTATCCGCATTTTTTCTTAAAAGTATGAAGAAAACGCTACATTTGTATGGAAAAAAATCTTCAATTCAGTAATAAATAACTGAAATACAGGTAATTGTTTTTGTTCCAATTCTATCTGAAGCAAGCTTTATTGTACTAAATAAAAAATACAATTCTTCACAGAGAGCTATGGTTTCAAATCACGCTCTATATTTCCAATTTTCCATAGAAATTGAGCTTAGTAATCTTATAAGAGACTTAAAGTTATTTTCTAGAAGAAAAATGCCTATATTCCAACATGCCTCGTGTAAAGCTTGGGGACAATGAGCTCTCTTAAAAATGGTTTCAACGGAAATATTAAATTCCACAGTTCCAACCAATTCAAACGATCGAAGGGTAATAAAAATCAACAGTCAAGGTCGCTTTGGCGCGTGTTTTTCTACAGGGCAATTTTCACTGTCCGACCGGATGATGATCGTTACTGGAAATGTACACGGTTCCACTATGTGTATTGACTTTCGTTTCATCATAGTCGTAATCATTAGCATCATCGTTCGGCGTTTAACGCCGAACACTACTGAAGTTGGTCTGCTGGTAGGTTTTTCTAATGTGACGGGGGAAGGGACTTTCCGTTCGATAGCTAATTTTAGATCCCCACGCAGAATATAAACCGTAGAATACGGGAATCAATGATGGTAAATATTCAGAAAACGCAATCGATCGATTCGAACTGTGGAATTGTGGAACTGTGGAACTCACTGCTACTACTATACTTGTGGAGGTTGCGAGTTGCGAATGGAAATTAAGACAACAAGGCAGTGAGCGAAGCGCTGCAAAATGCAAATATTTAGATGTTCTGTCTTGTTTTTATTTAGAATTAATTTTTAATTATATACTATCAGAGAGGAATGTTTACACCGAGGTCGGGGGGATTGAGTAGTAGGGTTTGTTGGTGCGTTGCTTTGCGAAGTAGGTTAAGTAAAAGTTAATGGGATCAAAACCGCGTTGAACTTTGAAAATTTGAAAGAAACTCTTTTTTCGTCGGATTAAAAGTATATATGTATGCAATCCATATGGCTTGGCCCCTGATAGCAACTACACCCATGCTTGGAATTAATTGAGATCTGGTCGTTTGCTCGGCCTAGCTAGACAGTAAGCAATAAACTGTGCATATACCTAGGGAACATCGTCAGTGAAAAGTTGAAGGCAGAAATAATCAATATTTATAAACCTTCCACGGTGGTGGTGGGATGGGATCACTGCTCGCTAGCACATGCCATGCGGGACGCAAGCTGCCGAAGAAAATGTTTTCATTAACTTTTTGCCTTTTCCAACCACTTTATTCCGCACTTCACATTCACCTTGGATTCCAGATTCTGTACATTGGATCGCAAGGGCAGTAACCTTAAATTATTTCTTGTTTGACCAGGGCGCGATGAAAATTAATTAAAAACTCTAAGATGCGGCACATCAACAGGTAAGGGTTGGTTGGGTCTTATTTTGAGCTGAATGTGCCGTGAAGTTATTAGAGGTGTTTGCATTTTACGTTTTGAACAAATGGGAAGAAAAGAATTAGAAGCACTTTCCGGTCAAGGAAAGTTTTGTTTTCTTCTAAGGTGAAGGTGAATGTTTGTAATTTCACGAAATTTTCATCCGAATATCTCGCAACGTTCAATCACGAAACATTCAACATCATTTGAAAAACCCAATTTCCAGAAATTACTCCAAATGCTGATCAGCCATTAAATTAGCTCAATTAGGATTTACCGTTTATTACTTATCCAGTAACCATTTCGACAATTTCTTCTCTCCCTGCTGTTTATCGAATAAAAATAAAGCTCTACTCAAACAAACGACGTCCGGAGAAATCAGCGCGCATATTAGAGGATAACAATGTGGAATAATGATGATGACGCGACGAAATTCCTTCCGGCAGAACTCAGATGTTTGCGATTTCTCTCTTCCCGCCTTCCCCAACTGATGCCTGGATCTATAGATAACTTCGTGACAAGCGACTTGCTGTTGGAACTTCCCACTTCACCAAACGAGTGTAAAACGTTTTTGCCGAGCAGTGTTTTCTTCTACTCGGAAGTAATTTATAAATGTTTATTATGGGAACGAATCATTTGATTTTCGGGTGGTTCCATTGAATTGCGTGGACAGCCAGTAGTATCGTCACTGTCATCATTGTCGTGAGGGTGAGGGCCGGGTATTTCTTGCGGAAGTATTTTCGAATAAATTCACATTATAAAATAAGTATCGAAATGTGAGGCAAAGCAGAGCAACGGTTTTTAAATTCCAGCTGAACAAAGCCTAAAGTAACATTGAGAGACTCTCTTCGTCGACTTTTTCTTTGCGTTCCTACGGCTATGTAAAAACATGTTTAAGTACTTCCAACACACAGTATGGTAATATAAAGCGTAAAAAAGGATCCAATACGTCAAAAACATCAGCAAATCGTTTAATACTAGGGTTTTTTTCATTAGGGCGAATCTGAAATTGAGAGACTCTCTTTGATCACTTTCTCTTTCATTCATATTCCATTCAGCTTTACGTTTTTCATTCTACTATTTGTACAGTATGCTAGCCAGCACTGTTGTGTTTGTATCTGTACTAAATAATCCCTCAAAAATTTTATAATGGCGCTGTAATTAATGAAAGAGAGCGAAATAGGAGACAATCTCTCATTGTTAGATTTGCCCTTTTGAAAAAAAAAATCCTAGAATAAACATATTATTAACGAAAGAGAGAGTTGACAAAGAGAATCTCTCAATTTTACTTAGGACCTAATGCATTCTTCAGCTTGAATTGTTCTTAACCTTAGAATCCAAGACGGGAGATCACAATATCGAAATACTCAAATTGTGTTAATCATTGAGAATCATTTGAATATGACAGTGTATTTAACACTTTTTCAATATTAATAACGGAACAAACTTTAGAATTAGTCAGGAACTACAACATTGCCGTACATAATGATCATAAATTTAGCTTCTAAAACATAACTTCATTTGATCACTTTTAAAAATAAAAATGAAACTTGAAACACTTTTCCAAATTTTCGCTAGTAAAAGGACAAATTCCTTTTTCTACTATGAGCTTATCTTTTGACAGATAGGCCTATTTCGTCTGCTACTTACAGACTTCTTCAGTGTCAAGTGCTGGACTCGAAAATTTGGAAAAGTGTTTCAAGTTTTTATTTTTTATTTTTTAAAAAGTGATCAAATGAAGTTTAATTTTTAAATTCTCCTAGTTTCCCAATCACAATCGTTCTACTAATACGCTCAAGAAGTTTTTAAAAAGTGTTTAAAAAGAAGTGAAAGTTCTAAAACAAGTTATCAGTAAATTTATCCAAATGAGTCCAAATAACAAATTACAGCACTGTTTTCTGATAATCCACTGAAAAATAAAAGTTCTTGGGTCTGCATACATTTGCAAACGTATTCTAGGCTACTGCATGTGTTTCCTCTTGGTTAAGAACATTTAGAGATTTTTATCAAACAAAAGTGTATATCAATTCGAATTTGTAACGAAAACTCACGTTTTAGGTTTACAAGAAGAAATGCATTTCAATCACTTTACAGGATTCATTGAAGATTTGTCTATGTAAAGACTGTATCGTTAATTATGAGTACAGAGAAAAACTGTTTTGTTTTTTTGCTTGTATTTCTTTTTCGGAGTGTAAATTCCAAACATAATGTTTCTAAGTTATAAAATGTTCAAATGACAGTAATATTTATTCAGTTATTCGTTGGCAATTGGACTCGGGTTTTCACGGAAGTTTCTTGTAATTTGCTACGTTTGGGACATTTTTGCTTCTTGTAGGTCTCAATAGAGCTACGGGCCTTAACGCCATTCCGTTCGATGTTCCACATTGTTTGCACAATCTCTAATCGACAACACCTTTTTCTTTAAAACTGCTTACGAATCTTTTTGTCAAAATCTGGTTAAGATGGACCAGGTTTACGACAACGACGAGGTGAGGCTTGTCCGTTACAAAATCTGGACACCCCTAAATACGTATTTCTCTGGAAATACTTCATCAACGCGTGAAATATTTCACAGACTGATGAACGTATGTCCGTTCATTGTTTAAAATCAATTTTTGTTCATACTACCAGCTTTCAGATCGCAGATGGCGTCGAAAGAAGAGCAAGTGCGAAAAGCAATTGTGTGCGGTCGCAATGAAAATTTGGATCTGTCAGTAAGAAAACTTTCAAAAAAGCTTGGTTTTCCCACAGAGACTGTCCATAACGTTCTCAAATCTTTCGATACACATTTGACAACAACCTGGTAGGGTTGCCACATGCACAGATTTATCTAGATCGATAAAGATTTTTTAGTTTTTTCTCATACAGATATCTGTATCAACCAAGAACCAAACCAAGATTTTTAAGATTTTTTGCAATTGCTTGTTCACGCAAAAACCTCAAATTTAAAAAATGACTGCATTTTAGGATAAGCATATTTTTTTACAATTCTAATTTCAAAGTACTTTTTAAGGCTAGTGAAGGATTAACACTACAGTGACAGAAGATAGTCTGAAATTCAGTTTATGTGTGACTTTATAGATTTTTCCAAAGATTCTATGAAAAGTTTTCATTGAGATATTCCTTCAGGCGTTGTTATAGGTATTCTTTAGGAGTTTGAAGGTATTTCTCCGGGGATTCTATCAAGAGTTTTATCTGGAATTTCATCGGTAGATTTCCAAAACTGGTTTCTCATCAATGTTTTGGCGGTATCCATGAATTTGTAAAGTTTTATGATTCTTAAGGAATACCTAGAATGCACCTGAAAGAACCATACAAACATCAAGTAATACTTGGAGAAAAGCCCAATCTGATGAAGAAATCTTAAAAAAAAACTGCATGGAATAAAATCTCATGTATTTAATTTATAACTTTTTTAATCACACAAGAGTTAAGGTGGAATATTTTTTTAAATTGTGTGTAGGATGTCTGCACGGATTCTTACATATAGTGCTTAAGAAGGTACTTCAATAATTTCTTCAAGTATTACGCTGCAGAAGTGTTTGTTTCAAAGTTCCTCAATAGATTGCTTCATGAATTGTTGGCAGAACTTCCTGCTGGGATTTTTGCAAGAATACCAATTTAGGAGTATTTTTATGCATTCACTCAGAGAAACTTTGGGAAATTAGATTTATGTTCTCAAAATTATTTTTTTGCTATTCGAAACATAGTTATTTCGAACGTGATTTTTTGTTATATATTTTGCGAATTGTTTAACAGTTCAAGATCGATGGTAGCGATTACAAAAAGGCATGTGAGCTTTGGATCAGATACAGCTAATGATGAGTTCTGACCGATCCTTCAAGAAGCTGCTGAAATGTGACTGTCCTCATTTGACAATTATAAAAAATGTACTAACCTCTCTGGCAAACTACGCATGCGAAAACTTGACATTTTACCTGGAACAATGGATGCGTAATATCTGCAGCTACTTTTCCTGCAACCCCAAACAATCAAAGAAATTCCAGATGCTACAAGTTTTCTTGGAATTGAAGTCTTTGAAAATTCTGTTTTCATCTACCGCCTGATGGCAATCGTTGCCGTCAGTTATGAAAAGAATTTGGAACGATTTCAGAGCTCGTGTGGTTTTCCTTGTTTCCAATCCAACTGCGATAACTATCAAGCCGTACAGCGCATTCTCAGTGTTCTTAATAACTCGATGACGCAGCTGAAGTCTTGCTTATAGTTCTCCATGCAAATATTTATGCAGAGTTTTGGAATTTCTGATTTCCAGGAACATCTTCGTAAGAAACTGGAAATATATATATCGGCGTAAGCAGCAGGAGAGATGTTTAGATATAAAACTCTCAATCATAGCACGAAGGAGCTTTCTACTCGATTTGCTGTGCTTATGTATATACCGAGTTCTTTAAACAAATCACTAAGCGCTTTGATCTGAACGATTCAGTTCTGACTAAACTACTCCACATGCTTCGGGAGCGGTAGAGCGAGTTTTCTCGCAATACAATCTGCACAATTCGGAACCTCATGAGTATGGAAACCATAGCCAATCTACAATCCAGGTGTAAGATGAAAATAAAAGGAGGAGTTGATCAGCTAACATTAACTTCACAACTAAAATCTGAATTCAATAAATGTATGTACATACACCATAACAATTATTGTCCAATTTTTTCACCTTTCCTTGAACTTTCAGTAATAAAAACAAACACCTTCATTATCATGGCTCAGCTTTTGGTTTTTCATCACCAACCTTAATATATACTTGAAGTGGATCCTTGACCACATTGGACACTCCCGGAACCCCCGTAACGTTCCCGGGTAAACCTCTAAGGGACCAGTTAGGCATTTATCCCAAAACATGCCGTTCGGTAGCTCTATCTTCATGATTTTTCACAAATATGATATTGATAAACTTTAGATGGCCATTGGATACATTGGCCACTCTCGAAACCATCGGAACGTCCCCGAGGGAAACTGTAGTAGAGACCATTTCCGATTTTACTCCATAACATGCCGTGCAGCAACTCTATCTTCATGATTTTTCACAATTATGATTTTAATAGACTTGAAAAAACCATTGGCTACATTGGCCACTCCCGTGTTGAATTACACTCAGACTAATAATTCCTCAACTTTAGTAGACCAGGTGGTAGTGGAATTGAGAGAGTGGGAGAGAGCACACAGCACACCAATAAAACCCACTCTTCTCTATACTCAATTGAATTATTGCCTGCTTATCTGAACGAAAGCTAAATAAATTGATCCTCGGAGTTACCTGGAAGCTGGATTAGGCTAGCCAGCGAATCTTATCGTTCATATTTTGTGGTAAAATCTTAATTGATCCTTACTACATTTTCCCCCAGAAATCTTCCTGGTGTAGACAACGTTTCATAATTATGATAAATCATGAAGATAGAGCTGACAAACGGCATGCTTTGGGATTAATTCCTAACTGGTCTCTACTACAGTTTTTTTTCGAAGAGATTAAGTTTATAATAAGGTTTGTGATAAAAAAAAAACAAGAAGATAAAGCTGTCACATGGCATGTTTTGAGCAAAGTAAAGAGTAAACCGCATCCAGGATCCCTCAGCAGAACCTGCTTCAAGCAAACAGTCATATCTCGGTCAACTAAAGATCGATTCCTGTAGTCAACATTTTTTTCGCCTGAGAAAAGTTTTGTCTTTACGTGGGTTTACTGAAAAAAAATGTTTGAGAACGACATCTTGTACAAAATTTCATCACAAATTCAACATGTGAGAAGCCTCTTCGGAAAATCGAAACAGCTCTGGTGTCCGGGGGCCATGGCCAATTATGTTACCAAGATATAAAACTACATTAAAGGGTGTAAGGAATCAAATTGCGACACACACAAATATTCGACAAAATTCACCCGTTCAACTAATCATCTTCAAAATTTCAAGGAGTGAAATAAAACATGTTATGAATATTTTCTCATGTTTGTTTTGGTCAATTTCAATTCCATATCTAAATGCACGAACCTTTTTCTTTACACTATTTATAAGATCGTGTACAACATTTAGACCAACTTTTTTTTTGCGTGGCAATCCATTTTTTTCTTCATATCTTCCTCCGATTTCCCTTCCTTATGATGCTTCCAAAGTGCCTGCTTCATGATGGCCCAGTACTTTTCAATTGGACGCAGTTCCGGTGCGTGTGGGGCGTTGAGATGCTACTCCACACCACTCCAAAACCTCTTTCGAATAATGGCACGAGGCTAAATCCGGTCAGAAAATCGTAGGACCATCGTGTGACCTCAGATGAGGAGGTAGACGCTTTTGGAGACATTCCTTTAGGTACACCTGCCCATTGACCGTTCCATTTGACATGAATGGGGTACTCCGCTTTCCACACGAGCAAATTGCTTACCAAATCATATATCTTTTGGCCAACTTTGACATTTTCTGCTTTCTAATGTCCTCAGGGGCTTCGAATTTATGATAAGCAGTGAAAAACTGGAAGCCCGGAAGCTGCCGGAAGTCTGCTTTTACATACGCCTTATCATCCATAACGAGGCAATGTGGTTTCGTCAATATCTGGGTGTAGAGCTTCCGAACGTGTTTTACCTACCTTATTCTACCGTTCATCGCGATTAGGTGCCTTTTGGACTTTGTACGTGTTTTGGTTTGATTCGGTTTCTTCGCCACTTCTCGTACTGAACTGTTGGAATTCTTGAAACCTTGAACTGCCCACTTGTGATCCTTAACACTATACGGAGATCCATGTTTGCCACATTTTTCTTTCCGATCGATGGTCAAACGTTCGTAGTTCCGATTTAAAACACGAGACACCGTAGAATGTACAAATCCCAGCTCCCTGCTGATGGCACGCAATCTTCGCAACGATTGCCCATCTGCTAGTGAAACTTACACAGCGTATACAAATACATATTGAACAAATTCCACCAACATTTCAATAGAAAATACCCATTTGATTCCGTACAACCTTTAATTTCCCAATCGAATGATTCCTGATGAAATTCAATCGGAAAATATTTTATGAAGTTAGAGCACTAAAAAATTGATCAAAAATTTGCTAGTTTCGATTATATTGTATATCCCCTGTACATGAACTAGTTTAAAAAAATTCAAAGTCCTTGCTGAGAATGGTGTAGACAGTTCTTGTGGAAATGTCGAGATCAGCAGCCAGTTTCCGTATAGCGGCGGATCTGCTTGTTCACAGTCTCGTTGAGTCATTGCCGATCGTGGCCGACCGGTCCGCGATCGAAGACGTCTCCTGAGCTCTCATGATGGTCTTATACACAAAGTTCCGGTTAACCAAAAGAGATTTCAGACGTCGGAATATGTCGCCGAGTCGGTCCCCGTTTATAAAAAAAACAGCTAACGATGATTTCCCGATATCGATCAATCGCGCGTAATTAGCTAAAAATATCTGACACCATGCACATTCACAGATTTATATATTAAGCTAAAGCTGATACTAATACCTGTACAGAATCTGTACATGGTGTAAATATATACAATCATAAAAAATTGTATTCGAACCTATTTTTTTAAATTTTGAAAAATAATCCAGGCGTCCAAATGGCGTTCGACCTAACGGCGTTCGGCTCAGAGTCGTTTGGTCTAATGATTCATACCAATGTGAACCAAATGCTGTACTTAACTACTTGTTCTTGGTTCTAAAAAAAAGATGATCACTCATTAATGCAAATTTGGTCCACGTCATCACTGGTCTGGGTTGGTTGTAATAAAACCACCAAAAGGTTTTGCTAGTCAGGAAAAAATGGGATTAATTTCTCTTCAATTTCTTCTGACCTACTCAATGCATCCTTTGCGTTTCGGTCCAGTTGCGACTGATGAGGGCATGCAACAACATTCGGCAATGTGCAATTTGTTCTTCAATTCTCTCGTTCGCTTGTGTATGTTCGATGCAAGAAGCCACAATATATGGATCAGTGTGCTAAGAATAGCGCATTTGTTTTGACAGGTCGTATATCTTCTGATCTGCCCGGATTGAGGTGTATTTTGGCATCTGTTCTCTTGCAGCAAACAGTTTGATGGGGAATAGATGGATAGGTAGATGAATACATGCGATATCGTACAGTCAATCTAAACCAAGTCAGTCGGGTTCAAACCGGTAATGAACGGTTACACATTGCGTTGCCATCATCGTTTTGAATGATTTGCGTTCAGTACGCGTAGCGAATGTATGTCCCGAGCTGTCTGCCCTACATCAATTGATGAGTAGGATGTGTTCTGTACCTTCTGCACAGTCATAAACTTGCACGCATTTGTGGGCGAGATGATTGCTAAACAGCTCGTTACCAGCACTTCACAAGACCTACGTGATTTTGATGGAAATAGATTTTCACGTTATGCTACGTGTTTTTTTTCTGTGATTCATTTAACACAAAATGATGTACGCCTAGAATAATAAACTAATCGATCTCATTTACAATACACCCAACCAGGTTAGTGGTTTTCAATATTTCCATCACTATATCTCAAAATGGTTCGTCAAATTTAATTACAAAGAAAACTTGAGTGAAAATGCAAGATACATTTGAGAACGATGGAATAGAGCTCTAGCAATTGGTTGTTACATATATCAAAAAGAAGTACATGATGATGATGATGGCAATTGCATATTGAAAGTTTTCATCATCGAAAGCAGCAGGGACTGATGGGTGGCATATCGGAGCCATTGCCATTCGAGTGGGTGGATGAAAGCGCACAATCCGGTTATACTGTTGAATGATTTAAGCGCAGTCAGGAAAGTTAGAAAATAATCAACTTTCCTTCATTTTCGCAAATCAAACGAATTCCGATGGGAATTTGAAACTTTATTACCAGATCATACTGCAGGATGGGAGACGTTAGGATATCGATCGTTTTGTTCTCGACAACGATGCTGGAGAGTAAAAATAAATAGCGCACAGCCGGAGATAACAATTTCGAATCGATTCCATTTGAACTTGTTTATTATTACATTGAAAAACAAACAGTTTCGGGAATGAACCGATCCGATGCAATGACGCTGCTAGGTGAAGGGTAACCGCTCTGTCTGGTAGAGAATATTTGTTATCGCCATAAAGTTCAAAATGTTTGATTGGAATGACGTTCAAAGCGCATATTTTCCCCGGATGATATCATTTCTTTAAAGTATTTCTTTTATCTTTTATTTCTAGGAATTGAACTCAAGCATTTTTTTAAATGTTCAAAACGATCGTAAAACTTCCCATCCAATTTATGATTGAATCGCGACGTGCTCAGACGATTTTTAGTTTTTCACTCCAACCTAAAAGTGTGCGTTCTGTTTCTCGTTTGCTGTGCGGAAAATACGTACAAGCTGTTTTTCCTCTATGCTTGGTTCTTGAATCTCGCCACGGGTCCTCATTATCAACGCAACGCGGGTTGGCACGCTCTTATTTTATAAAGCATGAATATGAAGAATAGCGCATTACACCGTGAAGTGCTTCTTCGCAAATCATCCATACACAGCTTGGTGGAGAGCTCTCCCGCTGCCTGATCGAAAGCAACAGCTCGCGTGCACGTGGTGGGTAGGCCATTGAAAAGTTCCCACCATTCACGTGTCCACATGTTCTCTGCCTAGCAGAAAGGTACAAGTAAGAGGTTGTCATATTTTGTTCAAGCCTCCTCAGTGTCAATACATAGTTTTTGAGTGCCATCTAGAGAGAAGCAATGTATGACACGTACCTTGTGGCTTGCGGTCGGGTAGAGGGCTATTGAAGCTAAAGATGACATTGGTATCCGTATTCATTACGACGAATTTAGTGTAATGTATGCTTGTCTCTGACCCTTACGTTTAGCAAAATATTTCTTAAGCAAGGATTGAATACTGTTTGACAATACGGCAAAAATTTATCTCGCTTTATTTTGGCAAATAATACTGTTTGAAAAGTTGTCTGTCCACACTTTCACACTTTGATTACACTAGTTTACAAAATAAATCAAAAGCGATGTATAAAGATTGTCGATATCAAAGCGGAAAACAGTGGATGTCTAACGTAATTTCTTAACCAATCACTTCTTTTTATTGTTCAACTTTTATAATCCAATGTAAATTATTACGCACTTTATTAATCGTTATCAAATTCGTTTATGCACTTAACTAATTATTTCACTTGAACTACTTCAAACTTATACTCCTAATTAAATTTCTTAATTATACAATTTTGGGACTTGATTCACTCTTCTTCTGCACAATTGATTGGTCTGTGAACGTAGGAAGTTACTATAAAGAGATCGGTTCACGTGCAGGTTACCCTTTTATACCCATTTAGTTTCATGGGCGGGCGGAAATAGACATATACTACCACATCATCATAATTTGAGTATCATGGGCTCCGTAGTGATGACATCTCGTTGGGACGACTACTCGTTGGCTCGATGAACAGGGGATCTTCCGCATACGTGATGCTCGTTCTCGACAAGCAGGCGGCGCTAGTTTATTCGTACACGAACAAAGATCATAATTCGACTAATGTTTCTAATGTGAAATTTTATGCAGAATCCAAAAATGCCGTCAAAAAATTAAATTAAAGTAGAACAATTTTCGAGGTATGGATTATAGTTGATTTTTTATTAAATGAACAAAAACACTTTAACTTAAATCAAAATATCTCCAACGCGTGTGATTTAATTTCAAATATTTTGTCATCGAATGAAGCAAAATTAAATTTAACACTGATCTTTTGAACATTGCAATATTCAAGGAGTAATAGTTTCGAAGCTATTTATAAGTCTATATAATTTATGGCGTTTTTTTTTGTAGATTTGTAAAAAAAAATTTGCTAAACATTAATACCAATATTGTCAACAAAAAAACGTATTACATGTGGAGCTTTAAGCCAAAATACAAATGAAGAAAATTAGGGCTCAATGGTGAAAATCGGTTGAAAAATAAAGAAGGCTCTTGGAAAAAATGCAGAAATGCGGGAAAAACAGAAATTCGAAAGAAATACACCCATCTCTCTCTCTCTCTCACACACACACACACACACAGGATTGTGCTGCTCCCCAAACTCTTCGAACAAACCGTTTACATCTCGGATTTGGAGAAGTATATTTAGCGAATTGCTCATCACGATTTCTGTTGTACGAAATTGTCACACCAGGTTCTAATATTTTTTTGCTTTTAAACGTGATGCATTCAGTTCCGATTTCTGTTTCGACAATTCCAAATCACGTACCAAATCATCGAGTTCTGCTTGGGAAAATAATGATGGTTTTCTTTCTAATTCTGTGTCGCTTTGATCTGCGTCCTCGTTAACCCGCTGGGCAGTATCTTCAAATGCAGACTCCCTTTTTCGTTTTGGGCAAACAGGGTTCCGGTTTGAATTCGAATGTGGAGTTGGTTTTTCTACGGATTACACATCAGCATACTGCAACGACTTATGGCGGCCAAGTTGTTGAACTTCGGTAGAAATTACAATCCGTAGCATGGCAAAGAGATTCATTCCAAATAACTAGCTTATCAAGTGACAAATAGCGGCATTACAGTGACATAAATGAGAGTATATAACAAATTTCAATGGGACCAGTGGTAAGCCATACATACCTTCTACCTGCTATCCACCTAGCCAGGCATGTTTTGGCCAGGCATGTGCATAACAAAACTTTTGTGGATCATTTTAGCATTTAAATTCGCGTTTTGCAGCGCACATTTTTCTCAGTCCGATTACTGAACAACGAACTGTCACAAGTTGTTTTATTTTGATGGGTTACCAATAGCTATTAAAATTAGGTGCCAGAATTAGTGGTGGCTTGGGGACTGGATTTCAACATTTTTTTGGTAACATTTGACACTTTTCATAATGACCAAAGTGAACACAAGGAATAAAAAAAATACTATAACTGAAAATGTCATGACATTCTACAAAAATAATATCATCCCGAGCAGAAATTTACACAAAAGTGCACCTAACTTTTGCTTTACCGTGAATTTTCAAGGCACAGTACAATCGTATTTCTTCTGCTTGCTGCTTATTTTTCGTAACAATTGCTCTACGTTCTTTTGCTGGAGTCTTTTCATTACTGCACATTATACAAACCAACACATACACATCACCAAAACACGCTCTGGACGAATGACCGCCGCGTTGAAGTCCAGTAAAAACAACAAACAACAAGAAGAAGAACCATACCACGCACATATTCAACCGTTGTGCATCAACAACAAAAAACACCTCTAAGTTAGAGGCTCTAACACGTACGTCCCCAACCTCTCTGAGAAAGAAAAACATAAATTTAAAATTAATAATACTCCATCTTTAGCCATTGAATTTTGATGCGGTTTCTTGCAATAGATCACAAAATTTTCTTAGTTTGTGGATCTGTACTATTTATTCCGAAAATATCAGAAGTTTCGAGTTCTAAGGTGGGAGTACTGGGGTAAGTATCTGTACAGGGATGGTTGGTAAAATATTTTTAGATGCGAATCATGGCATGCGGCATATCAAACTTCATTATTTTGCAAAATGAGGTAATCAGAAGAATTGTGTTTGTGCAAAACAGCTATTGACTCGAAAACCGATACGTCAAGCACAACGGATGGGTGGAAGAGGATATTGATCCAAATTCAAAGTTTGGTAAACTCATGCAGTTTGATATGTCTCAAGCCAGGTTTTGGTAACGATTTCAATATGACTACTTTCTCGGAGGAACTCAAATCCTGCAGCACCTCCCCGAGTGGCCAGTATGGCCAGACACCCCCTGAATGTCCTCTGGAGACAAGTTATGCAAAATCATGAAGTTTGTTGTGTCGCAAGCCAAGTTTTGGAAAAGATTTGGATATGGGAACTTTTTCGAAGGGACTTGGATCCCGCAGGACTTCCCTAAGTGGCCAGTATGGTCAGAAAACCTCAGAATGTCCTCCTCAGACCTTATTTTGCAAAATCACAAAGATCGATGTATTACAAGCCAGGTTTTGAAAATATTTGAATATGGCCACTATTCCGGTGGAACTCGGATCCCGCAGAGCCTTTTCTAGTAGCCAGTATGGTCAGGAATTCTACGAATGTCATTCGCAGACCTATTTTTACAAACTCATAAAGTTTGATATGAAATGTATAGTCAGAAATGAAGTTTGATATGCCCAATGCCTTGCCTCATGTCCAAGCACAATTTTAAGAAAGTGGTTGAGTTCCTGAATCCAAAGCTGCTAAAAGATTTCTAATCGGTTGGATAGTTCCAAAGAAATGGTCATTTTAGTTTCCGTGTTAAAAATGTTTTCTGTCGGCCTTTTGCGTAATAAAATATATAAGAACACTTTTGCTTTGCACTCATTATTTCCCTCCTACAGAGTTTCAACATCCTATTGTGAAAATATAATGAAATCTCATGTATTGTAATCGAAAAAGACGAATTTGTCCTCTGTTGGATACATAACGGGTAAAAATAAGCTGTGAAGAGAGTTTTCGATGGTTCCCAGTCGGTTCATTTGCTGAAAAGAAATGTCTTCTACATTTTCCTTTCTAAATTTCAAGACATATTTTTTACATTAATAAAAGCGAGAGGAAGGGGAATATGACCAAAAGGAATCGAACAAATATTTATTTTTGTCTTTCATACGACACCGGACACACTGTCTCATAGCTGAAAGCAAAATAAAAAAATAATACGGAATGATCGTGCTATTTTCTTTTCGCCTTTTAGTCTCACAACATTACAGCTAGCTTGAAGCGGGAGGTGCCGGCAACAATTGTTAGCTTTGTACAGTGACCATTTTTTTCAGAAGTAAACCGTTTCTGAAAATTGTCAACCGTTACCACCACTGGCCAGAATATCTTACCTAACAATAGAACAGTAGGTAAACCAAATAGTGTGTGTGTGTGAGAGAGAGAGTGAGAGAAAAAGAGAGAGAGAGATGAGCGTATGTCTTTCGAATTTCTGTTTTTTACCGCGTTTCTGCACTTTCTACAAAAACCAGCATAACTTCTTCATTTTTCAACTGATTTTCAGCATAGAGCCCTAATTTTCTTCGTTTTTTCTTTGGCTATAAGCTACACATGCAATATATTTGATATATTTCGTTGACGTTATTTTGGTTATTACCTAATCCACCTCGGCTTTTTTTTGCATCGATAGTTCAGCACGGTCAATATCGGGTGAAAAAGTTAAATACTCATGTTGGTGCGTCAACTTTGACGCCAGCTGTAGTCCAAACCACTTGGTGGAAACAGTTCAAATTTCGTCCACATTATTTCCTATGTATTTTGTAGGCTATTGTGAAATTTAAAATATGTTATTTAAATTTTTCACAGAAATACGGATTTTTGAAATTGGTATGTCCAAAAATGAATTTTTTCACATATGTAATGAAAACTTCAAATTTATCAGATGCTACTCTAGATTCTATACAGTAGCAATAGTGTCGAGCTAATCATTCACTGGTCTATGTGCTATTACAATGTCTTCTCATTCGAAAACCATAGACCAGCTACCATTAGATTAGACTGCTGAAAAAGGATTGCTGTAGGCAAATTATTCAGTACACAAAATATGGGATAGAGAGGTTTTCTTGTCGTGGATTTGAAGGCTGCAGCTCCATCGGTATTGATGCTCAACGTAAGATGCTTAGTTGAATCGGTTTGGTATTTACAAGCATTTCTTCCGCGGTTTATATCAGCGATTTCATCACGTTCAATGACTTGAGCGTATTTTTCTTTATCACGTTGATATTTTATAAATGTTTCTCTTAATTGGGGTTTAATAGGAATAATCAGAAAAAATCATTTCCAATACATCCACAGATTTGACACGGTAATACATGTTCTGGTTGAGTTGCATCATACTTGAACTGACAGTTTAAACAGAAATAAATCTCATGGGTAGAAGAAAAGTTTGTATTGAATAATGAAAAAAATCCATTAAATGTCTCTGGGAAATATTTGGCTCCGGATATTGTACTCATTATTCGCAATAAATCTTCTAATGCTCCTTGAGTAAGGTTATGGTGAATATAACAATTTAATATCATGTATTGAATTTCGATTGTAAGTATTTCAGAATGTGTTCGGAACTTCGCACCTGTGATCTGTGCATTGAATATCTACAAATATAAAAGACAAGGAAGGATGTAATTCTTCACAATACAATTAATTCACGATCTGGAACTCCGAGTAAGAAACAAGTACTGGAGTTTTTAACTAATTTAACCATGTAGAAGATCTCCCAATTAGAAGATTCATCATCATCTACGTTATGTTGCATTGAAAAACCTTGATCAACTCGTTCCTTTTCTGAAAAGCGAATATTTGAGTGCTTCTGGTTACCAGAGTCAGATGCAACTATTATGCTGGATGACATGTTATGTGGAGTTTGGCTGCTGGCTACTACACTTCCCATACTGTTGTCCAGACTTTCTGAGTTCCCTTGACCCGATTGAAAGTGGTTTTGGTTTAGGGAATTATTACATTCATCCTGCGTATTAATACAGGAACTTCAATTTTCAACTTCATGTTCATCAGCTCTATTCGTAACATCTGCTAACGGATGACGTGTGATGATTTTCACTTACAGTATACATTATATATATAACTTGTTTTTTTTTGGAAATATGTTCTCAAAATTATATTAATTTACCTTTTTTCGTATTTTTTTCCATCGTAGGAAGGGGATAGAAAATAGTTTCGTCTGCGTCGTGGAGGCATTTCTCGCTTGTGGCTTGAACACATTGATTTGTTTAAAAGAAATATTTTCCAAACTAATGACGTTCGAAAGTTAGCTTCTAGCAATAAGGAACGAACTTTGTGATGAGACTCACGGTTTCACAGCTGTTTGATAAAAACAAAACTGTTTGTCAATTGAGCTTTTTGACATGTTTTTAGCGCACACAAACGCACCTTCTGGATCGAAGCGGTCTAAGCAAGAGGGGATCATTTTAAAGGGTAAACAATGAATGCGTTCATCATCATGTGCTTGATAGAGAAAGGAATGAAATATCAAAAAGGAATGTGCAAAAATACCAGTCTAGTGTATGCACGTATGTGTCGGATGAAAAGGAGGAACATAGTTTTTCAATAAACATTTGTATTTTGGAGATGAACATTTTGCAGAGTCCAATTTGCGATGATGATTAATATCAATAAATACGTATACTGATCTTTAAGCGCTAATTTATTAATAATAAAGATGCATTGAAATATTTACGATTCAGAATTATGAAAAGTATACAATTGTTAAAAATCATGGTCAATTCTCGGGTACCTTTTTAACAAGGGCGAATCTAAAATTGAGAGACTCTCTTTGATTACTTTTATTTATATTTCATTCACATTTACGTTTATCATTGTATTATTTGTAGAGAATGCTAGCCAGCACTGTTGTGTTTCAATCTGTACTAAATAATACCTCGAAAGTTTTAAAATGGCGCTGTAATATATGAAAGAGAGCGAGACCGGAGAGAATCTCTCAATGTTAGATTCGCCCCAATGAGAAATCAGGTATAAGCATTTTCACTGGTATCATGGATTTTTTTTTTTATTTAAATGAAACTTTGCACATGCATTTGGCTCCATCCATAATTTTTTTTATTCCGGCTAATTTAGAGACGGCCGCGAGGAGTCACCGGCCTTATCCTATTATTTAAATTTTAAGATCACTGATGTATATTGAAAAAGAAAACGTGGCTCTTTAAATTTTATTCAATTAATCCAAAAAATCTTTTTTGTACCTTTTTAAATGTTCTTCGTTAACTTAAACAAGACCGCTTTCATTTTGCGAACGGACCTATATCCTTTTATCAATTCAACGATTCAACAAAAGAGAAAACGTTTTCTAGTAAACGATAAAGTGTTCGTGTTTCTTGCTGCCTGAACCTTGCAAAAATGGCAAAAACTCGTCAGAATGTACAGCGTAAACGTGAATCAAAGAAAGTAAATGCGGTAAAAATGGTATTTTTGGAGGAAGTAATTATTTCGGTGAAGTTAATTGGCAGAATTTTATATGTAGGAATCTTCTCCATTATGTGGATAAATTCATTTGTACCTTTTTAGATTCACATACATCATCTCTATATGTTCTACACTCAGTAGCAAAAAAAAAGCCGAGCAAAATTTTGCTTCCAAAAAGCGCCATGTTCAAGTTACTGTAACTTTGTCAATAATAAATATTTTGTGCTGAAACTTTCACAACACTATGAACAATGTATAGACTCTATGTGGTCAAAACTTTATGTTGATCAAGTTTATAAATTTTAAGTTTTCATAACATATGTGAAAAAAGTCATTTTTGGACATATCAATTTAAAAAATCCGTATTTCTGTGAAAAATTTAGATAACATATTTTAAATTTCTCAATAGCCTAAATACATAGAAAATAATGTGGACGAAATTTGAATTGTTTCCATTAAGTGGTTTGGACTACAGCTGGCGTCAAAGTTGAGGCACCAACATGAGTATTTCCCTTTTTCACCCGATATTGACCGTGCTGAAATATCGGTGCAAAAAAAAAGCCGAGGTGAATTCTTCTTATTAATATACATGCTTTGTTACGCCTGCAATATCCCAAATAACTAGTGTAGCCCACGAAGAACTTTGAAAATATGGCATTCAGTATAAATTGGTTTGTGAAAACTAAGTATACAGAGCTATACAGTATTATTAATAAAATTCACCTCGGCTTTTTTTTTGCACCGATATTTCAGCAAAGTCAGCATCGGGTGAAAAACGGAAATGCTCATGTTGGTACGTCAACTTTGACGCCAGCTGTAGTCCAAACCACTTTATGGAAACAGTTAAAATTTTGTCCACATCATTTCCAGTATTCTTTTAAGCTATTGAAAAATTTTTAATATGCTACCTAAATTTTTCACAGAAATACGGATATTTGAAATGGCTATGTCCAAAAATGACTTTTTTCACATATTTTATGATAACTCCAAATTCATAGATTTTACCAACATGAAATTTTGGTCACATAAGGTATATACATTGGTTATGATGTAGTGAAATTTTCAGCTAAAAATATTATTAATTGACAAAGTTACAGGAGGTTGAACATGGAGTTTTTTGGAAGCAAAATTTTGCTCGGCTTTTTTTTTGCTACTGAGTGTATCTTTTTATACATAAGACTGAACGGGACCCTCGAAAAAAAAACAACGGATGGTGGAAGAAAAGCTAATACAGGTAAGGATGTATTTTAGCATGTACGTAGATGTGTGCTTCATAACCAATTGTGCAATAATTTCAGCCAATTGATTTGTGTCAACATGAACCTCTCTTCAAAGACATGACCGTGAACCATGAGAGTCTTAATGCAATAGAGGCCCAAATTGTGGACAATGATGCAATCGATCCGTTGGAAATAAGACAGCTGACTGACGAAAACTTGAAGGATGTCAACCTCAGATACCACTTTAAAAGCCGCAAACAACCGATGAATTGCATGTGGAATGTGAATACTAGAGGGTTTGAGGTGTTTAGTGGAATACCTGTAACTAGAAATCAGAAGAAAAATTATTATTCTCCATTTAATTCCAACTACCTTTGCTTATCTTCGACAGTTACGCGTATTTCGTCAGCAATGTGCAGACTTCTTCAGTGTCTCGTACTAATAACTCGACTTAAGTCGACTACAAGTCTGCACATTGTAGACGAAATACGCGTATCTGTCGAAGATAAGCAAAGGTAGTTGGAATTAAATGGAGAATACTAATTTTTCTTCTAATTTCTAGTTATGTGGAATGTGTTGATACACCTCAAGACTCGCTTGGACAACGTGATGTACAGATCGAGACTTTGCAAAAACGAATTGTGGAACTGATAACCGAAAATACCATGTAGAAGGGTAAACACTCTCAATTAAACAGTCAGAATCGGAAACTACAGTGTAAATTAGTTCAAGATTCCAACAAGAGGACATTGTTCTCCACCGGCACTAGTAAACCCGGTTATCCATCACCGGAATGGCTACTCTAGGCATCAAAAATTGCAAAACACAGTGATTATTTATTCGTCAAGGAATTGATGATGTATCTTTGGTCGAATGGAGTTGGCCGAGTCACTGTTACAGGCCGAACTTTAAATAATTCAAGAGGCGGTAAAAACTCACTTGATAACACTATAAATTTAACGGATGTATCCTCAGCAACAAAAGCAGTGAATCCATCGGTTAAGCTAGATCCAGGCAAGGTAAATTTCATCAAAGTTATGACTAAATTTATTTTAAGTTGAGAAGATTGAAAGATTTTCTTTTCGCAGCACGTCTATTACAGCAAAGAGAGATCCTTGAAGATGACTATGGAGTGGCAGCTGAACTGTCTAACAAGACAGTTCAACACATTAAACGTGTGCTGTCGAACAACCAGTCTATGAAATGCACCTTCGAAAACCGTCTACTACTCACATCAGTAGATTATGATGTGGTCAATGGAAATTACATTATTTTTTTAACCAGGCAAAGTTGATTTTTTAATCTTTTTTTTAGTTTTTGTACTGAAGTGCATTTTAATTTTAACCCAAACGTGTTTATGAAAATTTGTTTTACAATATTAAAATTAGTTGAAATACAATATTGAAATAAGCATTAAAATGTGTTTTCAGGGAGAAAATCAAACCTTAATCAGACTAACCACTCATGTTTTAGTCCGAACTGTTATTTGAATACAACGAAAAACAAAACTGTTTTTGTGTAAACAATGCGGTTTGATTGAAAATGCGAATTTTGGTGCAAAATATTAATCGCGATATAATGTTTTTTTTACAAATACTTAAAGGTGTTACTTGCTTGGTATTGAACACCTCTGAAATAGCAGGTTTTGTTACCTAATGCCATTATTAACTTGGTATTCGTAGAACATAGTTGAAGTATTATTTTTTGTATTTTACCTCTTAATCTGAGCTTACCGATACTTTGCTGAGGTGTCAAAGTATTACGTTTTGAATACCTGATGTAGGTATCATTGAACCATTTTCTCCTGCTCGGGTTATCTGTGACCCTTAAGTTTAGAAAAGTATTTCTAAAGCAAGCATTATTGATCCAACAATAAAATGAACGTGGCCAATCAACTGCAAATTATGAAGTATGCAATACTTCAAACATCAGTTAGTTACATTGTAAGCAATACCCCAAATTGACACGTGCAATAGTAGGACAGAACCGTCACCGTTTCTTTCTGACCCAATTTGCAACGATTTCTATAAAGCGCTTTCACATCTTACAACAACGATCAACCAAAGCTAAATCGCACAATCAAAGCACGCTGGCAAATCTGCCATAAAAACTCACACGCCATTCGGGCACGCTTCTGGCAGGAGCTCACACGTTTCCATCTAGATAAGGTGGCATGCCAGTAGCCATAACTACCGTGCGACGCCGTTTCTCTGCTATTTGCTATTATAGAAGAATGCCGATAACGTGTGCCAGGAAAGTCATACATACGTGTCGGTGCAATTTTCTACCAACTCCGCAGCCAAAAGTCACCATCGATGTGTCCATAAAAATAATGTCTCTATCGGCGTGCAATATATTTTTACGGTTGCTCAGTTTTATGTCATTTCTGTTTACTGAAACCATTCGGTACATGTCCATAAGGGCGCTGTTTCCTTATCTATACACCTACCATGGTGTAAAGTGATTTCTACACTTCCTCCAATGTCTCTGTTTTATCATTTGCTGTTTTCCCCTCCTTTGGGTAGACCAATTATCCCAAAGTGGTCGTTAAAATTTGAATGGGATACTATTGTACTATTTAAACCAATCTGCAACGAACTGCAATTTTCTCCCTTGCATGATTATGGACGAATTTTACGTGCTCTCGTTGAAAGGAGCCATTAAGTATTCACTGATAGTGCAGAAAATGTGCATCCAACCTCAAACTAGCGGGCGACTGCTGGTGACGTTTAAATTTCGGCAACGATAATTCATTTCAGCTGCACCCGTACCAAATCACCGCCATCGCGATGGTTGTCGTTGTTGTTGACTGTCTGTCTTGTCCGGTGCCGCCAACTGTTGTACTTGTTTTTGTGGCTACTGAGAGGGAGTAGCGGGGCAATAGTTTGCATGATTTACGACTCGAAGCAACTGTCAGTTTAGTATGATTTATGCTGCTTGGATTTCGGTAGTTATTGTAAGTACGATCGTGAGGATTGTCCCGACGGTTGCATTGTAATGTTGCCAAAAATATGATCCCCTGGGACGTGTAGTAAAAGTTGTATCAGAGCTGACTTTAAATGCTGTTGGAGATGCTTGTTACCACTAATTAAGCGATGTTATTATGTTAGTTTTGGCAAAAAGAAATATTTTAAACGAAAATTAATGCTACTTCTTGTTCCCATTGTAGCTAGCATGTTCAGAGATTTATTTCATAGTAAAAAGAATTCACCTAATCTAATTATCAATTGGCAGAATGAACGTTATGTTCAGGGAGCTGCGATCAAAGCGAGGAGGACACAGTGTCACATCAAACAATTAAACACTGTGTTCTACATGTCAGGAGTCGCTCAAAACAGTGACTAATCGCCATGTGTCATGTGATTATGACTGAATCACCGTCCATGTTCCAGCGTGGAACTTCAAATTAAACTGTGCACTATGATCCTTCGGAAATTTAGGGGGCGTCGATCCTTGGCACCAACAGGAAAGAAGCAAGCACTGGAACGTCAAAAACAAAAAAAAAAAACGGACTGGAAAAATTAGCGAAGGCCACAGCGACAAAACAGTTCTAGCGAATGGCAACTGCAGATTCCTAAGTTTCTTCAGAATCAATTTCAGTTTTATTCCAGCCGTTGTTTGTTGATAAAACTACATTCAAAACTGTTTTGTCCACCAACACCTTCTCTATGCATCTTTGAAGCCGAAATGTGTACAAAGTGGCCCACTCTATAGACGGTTGTGAAAACAAGATAATAAAACGTTCATAAGACCATAGAAATTTTGAAAATTTTCTAGTGAAAGATGTTATGACCACTTAACTTGAGAACCTTCATAAAACCTATTGGCTGTCATGCAAACCAGCATACGGCCACATGGCCACAGCTGTCAAACTTCACTGTGATATCGTGGTTGGTTTTTGTTGTTCTGCTTTGTTCGATTCTTTGCTCTTCTGGTTCATTTAGCAGTAAATAATATCTAGGAAAAAAGTCCTAGTGTTGTGAGAAATTTTGTTTGCAAGCAAAATATCCAAAACAAATTGAGTTTTTTTAGCTTTTCATGCTCCAAATCATATGCGCATCTAATTTTATGGTGAATATTGGCACGATAAGAGCCAAAAATAGTTGCGCCTCGGAAATTATGCCACGTTGCATTCACAAAAACAAAATTGAAACAAATATATTCGATAAATTAATCATGAATTTCCCAAAAATTTATGGAATTCAATCAGGTTATCTAAGAGAATGCCTTAATTGGTTTCTAGTTTGCAGCTTTTGCATCACATTTAAAATATGGTGTATTTATTTTTCCACATTTTAATTATTTCATATGATTCAATATGGCAATTGGAAGAAATCACAATAGCATTTTACGAGTTCATAAAGTCAACATAAAACCTTTGATATGAGTAAAAGTAACTTTAGAAGACAAGGTTTTGAGATCGTTATACAGAAACTGTGTAGGTTCTCATAAACCTGACTCAAATTTAAAACCTATTGGCACCTCTTACTGCCATAATAAAAGCAAATTGATTTTTAGTGGCTTTCATAAAACCTTAATAAAACTTAATAAAACAGGATAGTTTTGGCAATGTTTCCTGTGGAAGGATTTTTGTGCGTACGTTTAGAGGATATAATACCATGTACCAGAGCTGTTGCACGATACGCGTGCTGGGAACAATCTCATAGTGATGGGTGAAATGCAGCAGCGCGTGATCGGGTGATGAGCAATCAATGAAAAATTTGTGCACGTTGAGCATTAAGGGTCGGTTCTTTAACTTCACCATTATCAACGTGCATTTACCGCACTCTGGAAGCACTATTGAGGTTATTTTTATGCGCAGATAGAACGTGAATACGACTGTTGCACTTGTCCAAAAAGCAGACCAAAAGTTCGAATTATAAAATGCACATAGACTGTTCCAGAAATTATAAGCACACATGATGTCTACAGTCTTTTGAATTGAATGAAATTTATCAAATTTTGGCTGCGTCATTTTGTTTACGCATTTCTGTGTGACATAGCGGAAAAAAAATCTGATTTCTAATTTCTAGTTGACGTTCAAAATGCATTGTCTTACTCCGGAGCAGAGAAAAAGTATCGAGCACAAATAGTACACTGTGCAATCTTTTTAGTGTGAGCGTTGAAGTGGTACGGCCGCAGTTCGAAAATACGGAGAACAGTGTACTTTTGAGAATGCAAGTGGTCGGAAATCCGGTCTTGTGAGTCTCGTTACTGACAAGAAGATCAGGGATGCCTATAAGCAGAAACCCTCGGCTTCCGTTTTAGATGTGGCTTAAAAGATAGGGACTTCGACGTCTGACGTGTTCCGTGCGAAAGCGCGACTTGCACTCAAGATATACCAAAAGCAGAAAAACCCAAAAAGATCTCAAACCAGGCCATGTCTGTGAAACCGAGAGGATGGAAACTTAATGAAACATTTTTGTGTACAAATTCTGGGTGATTAATCATGGACGATGAAACTTATGTGAAATTGCATTCTAAAACCCTTCTCGGATCACAATACTTCACAGTAAGAACAGGAATATTCTTGAAAAGCAGAAGACCGTTTTTACCGAAAAAATTGACAAGAAGTTGATGGTTTGGCAGGCAATATGCAAAAGCGGCAAAATAAGGTATGTGCCGTTTGACTCAGCCTAATATGCAACAATCGATACATTTTTTATAACAACTCATAAGGTATTTGAGCTGGAAGCAACATTGGGACCATAGTTTTTCTGTTAAATCCTTGAGGTACTCATTGTAAGCCAAGTGAAAAATATGCTTATTTCCAGAGAAGCGGTATCGAGTTTACTCTGCGAAACATTTCTTGTTAGTTTTAGTTTCCGTATAAAAGCAGTGCTCTTTCCAGGAGAAAGTGCATGTCGACAAATTAAAAGATTCGTGTCCATACAATTATCCAGTATAGCACACTTTATCAGCCATTTTATCAGCATTCAGTGCATCAAAAAGAACGTCACAGTTAATGGCAGAAAGAAAATCCAAAAGAGCATCGAATTAATTTTTTTTTAGTCTAACGCAAGCTCAACGTTCCCATGCAGTTCTACACCGTCATCAACTAGAGATAGTGAGCAGACATCCAGCGGCGGGTGATAAGGTGCTATTCATAAAACACGTAGACTTTTCTAGGTGGAGGAGGGGGTTTGAGCAAAGCCTAAGCTCCATACTAAAATTCAAAAAATTGTATGGAGAAAACTCTACGAGAGCGGAGGGGGGCGGGGTCTGAGATTTTCAAAAATGAGTCTACCTGGTTCATGAATATACCCTAAAGGTCAAAAGAGTATTTCAGGGCAGTGAAGTCCATATCCTCAGTGTGGTAAATAGAGATTTTAATTTTTCCACACACTCTTCCGACCTCTCTTCTATTTTGTTTATATTCACCACCGTGGTTGCATGCGGGTAGCGCATGTGAGTGGAAAAAAAATGATTTTTATACACACAACACTCAATCGCTCAAAAGCTCTCAAATTCACAGAAGCTAATGCAGATAAATTCCCTGAGGTGTGCACCTTAGTGGGCTCTCTGGCGTGGGCTCTTCTGCTAATTTACAGGATTCGCTTTAACGTTACATAACAAAGGAAAACAGAATAATGTTTCTTCCCGCTTCCTTTTCCGGACATATTCTACAACTTCGACGATGTTTTCACTATTAACCGCACCAGTGCATCACAGAAAGAGTACTGGCGCGTCCTCGCACAAGTGTACGCGGCAGGGATCACAGCACGAGAGCACGTGGGCGAGGGCAGTTGAGAGCACGTGAGAGCGATCGTTTAAAAGAGAGAGTGATTAACTCACTCCAAGCCATCCCATCACAAGTGCACACTTTCACTCTGTCTATTGACAACCGAATAAAAGAGAACTCGACATTGAGTTTGCAGAAGGTTAATGTCGCAAACGTAAACAATAGCTTCTTCCGCAAATTTCTCGAGAATGCTAAATTAATCAAAGTGAATTACCACGATGATTGTACAGAAGAAGAGTTCCCCTCTACAATAGGAGTAGTACTTAAGTTGAGCGAGTTTGTTTCAAGAAATTTGCGGATAAACCATTGTTTACGTTTGCGACATTGGCCCTTATGAAAACTCTATGTCGAACTTTACTTTACCTGCGATGAGTTATGGTTGTATCCTCTGTGAAGGTACAAATCTCACGCGCCCTCGTAAATTTAGTGTGAAATGCCATCTCTGTTTCTGATTGTGACATTTTTCGATGCTGACTCTTTGCATAAATTTCACTATATGAACTTGCTAGTTTGTAAACATTTAAAATTTAAGATTTTTCTGCTTTAAAAATCGAGAAAAAAACGATGAGATAAAAAAAAATGTATGTACTTCTAAAAACGCCGGTCATCGATATGAAGAGTCAAAGAAAAAATCTAGAATGTGTGTTGTGCTCTCGATTTCTTTAATGGATTTTGAGGAAAGTGAAGGACTAGACTTTACAGGTTGAATTTGGCCATCAGAGTAATGCTAGGCAACTAAAACCAAAACAACTAAACAGAGAGGAATGAGAGTGTGTATGTGTCAGCTCTCTCTCTCTCTCTCTCTCTCTCTCTCTCTCTCTCTCTCTCTCTCTCTCTCTCTCTCTCTCTCTCTCTCTCTCTCTCATCTCTCTCTCTCTCTCATCTTCTTGCTAGTATATTTTGTTTTGTTTGTGCTTGCTCAGATCCACTCAAATTGCCGTCGAAATAGAAGCCTTTCCGAAAGCAAGGTGTACAGTTCTGAGCCAACAGGATGCCGCAACAATTTTTCAACTTTTCTCATCTGCAAACATTAAAAAAATCGGAATAAAGTACCGAATAAAGACAAGAACCCCGGGGTAAACTGAGAAACATATTTAGACGCTGAAATCTCGATACAGCTGGTTGATTAAAAAATATTCCGGATAATGTTTTATTTAATACGACGAAAGCTACGTCCATCTTTCTTAGACGAACATTCCCGGAAACGATCAATACTTGTCCATGGATAGCTCTATTGCATCTCCAAACATAAAATATAAACTTAAAGCTTAAGCTAAAAGTGATGCTGCTCATTGCATTTCCAAGAGAGATATTTTTTAGCCATAGTTCAAGCCGTCTGGGTTGGTTATCAATCAAGATACCAAAAGTACCAAAACGAATGTTTGATGAAAATTTTGATCTTCTATCTACAAAAACATCATGCTGATGAACAATACGTGTTTTGGCCGGATAAAGCGTCATCGCATTACGCCGAAAAACACAATCGTTCCTGGGAATCCCATTCGAGCCCATTTGTACTCAAAGTCCCCGAACCGAAAAATCTGCCTTAGGGTCGCCAAATCAAAGATTTCTTCGAGATTTTGAGCTCCTTGTTGTAACCAAATAGCTGGAGAGCCACGAATTGCAAACAGTTGATTAGTAAAATCAAGAGATGCATTCGCAAAGTTGACATGAAGGCCGTGCAACGCTCCTGTTCCGACATCTGACATATTAGTGCAAGTACCGCAGTGTAAAAATGCAGATCCGGAGTTAATAGGCGTAGAAACTATTTTAGCATTTTTTGACAATGGTTAGAACGTTTTGTTCTGCAGTGGAGCAACAGTAGCAACTGTTGAAAACTAATCTACGTAGCGACCGACACCAGCTGCGCTGACCTCAGCATCGTGCATGATGCGAATAGGTACTAGAATGGCGAACGGTCTTATAAAATAAGTATATATATAATTATTTAAATAATTTTTGAAATTTACTAGGAAAGTTAAAGAAATTTTAATATTCAAATTGAAAAATCAATAAATAACAAAATTAGAATCGAGACTTTAAAAGACAATATTGACGGGACGGAATTTTCAAGTATATGCAAGAATGTAAGACATTCGGAAATATGAAATACAGAAAATCGTGAATCGAAAAGTGTAGCAAATAAGAAAGCCACAGCTAGACCAACCTTAGATCATTACTTTCTATAAATCAGATTTTTTGCAAGTATTTGTCTTTTTTTTGACAGTTCGAGAAAGAAATTTCAAAATATTAGTTACCACCCGTTATTCCCGCATACCGGCAGACAATCGTTGTCAAGGCCTCTGTTACCAAGCTTATGGGTCGACCCAATATACTTAAGGCTCGAACGCAGTGATAACGGAAGCGGGACGGCAATGGCAACGGAAGAACCCAATCTGACTTTACCTGCTTGTCGGATTGAAAACTGAAAAGATCCAATTGATTCCAGTTGGACAAATCGACGTCATTAGCGCCAACTGTCAAACTTGCCGTTTCCGTTCCGTTTCCGTCCACATTACATTTGCGACTTTACTTTTGTTTGGAGGAACATAAATGGAAAAATACATAGTCGTTTGGATCCAATCATCATTCACATACTTGTTATAGCGTTTCTCCACTAGATTACTTCGACATTCCTTCTGATGAAACCATGATGTACAGCTATTAGAACTCCTCCGAAACGACATTTACTGTTGTTCAATTTGGCATCGGTCCCACTGGTACACATTACAGTTCCTCCCAAAAAGTTGCGTCGAATTGTTTGCATCGTGGGGGCCCGTTGATTAAAATAACACCGTCAAAATTGGATTCCAGTGTGTTGCAGTAAAACTTGTCGATCTTGGTCCGCAGTTCACGGTAAATTTGAGAATAAACCCATAAGCAACTACAGGGGATGATCAAAAAGGAGAAGACTAGCAAAATTTTGTCCAGATTCAAAGTGATACAGTTCAGTGAATAATAAACTGTTTTCGATGGAACTAGAAGCGTTCGACGGAGAGTTTATTCTAGTTGTTTAATCAAAATTTGATTTGATCTCTCCGGGCACCGGACATAGCGGATAGTTTGAGGTTATGTCAAATGTGCTAATTTTCCGCAGCTCGTTATTTTTTATGTTACTTGAAAATCGGAAATATTATTTTTTCTCAAAAGCTTGAATTCATAACAAGTCTGTCAATGGTAAAAGATCGTAAATCGGCTCCATAAACAACCGAGATATGACCATTTACGTAAATGTAGTTTTTACCCAATTGCCTGACACTTCTTATGATGAAAAACTCCTTTTTAATTTATCTGTAACTCTGCGTACCCTTAGCCAAATTAGATGCAACTTTTTCCATGCGATCAAAAATTTATCCTAGTTTTTAGAAAAGTAATGGAAATTTCGTTATTTTCCGTAGTTCCGGATTCATTATCGGGAATCGTGAAGGAAGTACCCTACCAGTGTAATGGCCAGAGTTAGAACTGTATCAAACCTGGCTTGCGACATATCAAACTTCATGATTTTACAAAACAATACCGCTGGTGGTCAACCTGAGAAGTATTCGGTCATATTGGCCACACCTGGTGACGTTGCGGATTCCGGGTTCCCCGAGGAATTGGCGAGATATAGAACGGTTCCAAACTATGGATTGCGATTCATGATTTTGCAAATCAAGATTACTGTTGCTCAACCTGAGAGTTTTCGGTCACATTGGTCAGACCTGGTGACGCTCCGGGAAGTGGCTGGATTTAGAACGATGTCCAACCTGGCTAGCAACACATCAAACTTCATGATTTTACAAACCAATACCACTGGTGGCGAATCTGAGGTTTCTATTGTGGGCATCAGGATTCAATGGCAAATTATTCAAACATAGTTTCGAAAATGTATAAAAGTTCGGATATGCTAACAATAATTCAGTTATTTTGATTAGATAGATCGTTTCAAAGGAAAATCGCGTTTAATAAGGTGTGGGTCCACCATTCGCATTCAAAACGGCTAGGATACGCCTAGGGATGGAATCGTACAATTATCGGATTGTTTCGATAGGTATTTTATACCACTCATCGATCAAAACCTTCTCTAACGCTTTTAGAGACGATGGTGGTGGAAATACACTTCTCACGCGTGCTTCTAATGTAGACCAAAGTGGCTCAATAATGTTGAGGTCTGGTGACTGTGCTGGCCAATCAAGGTGATGAAAGTATGTGTCATGCTCTACGTACCACGCCTTTATGATTTGAGCAGTGTGGATTGGAGCGTTGTCATCTTGGAAGATTCCTCTGCCATTAGGAAAGATGGTCTTCATCATTGGCTGCACCTGTTGGGCAATTGTGTTATTTTAAGTATATTGTGAAGGTTTTCTAAAAAATACCTGGTCATTCAATATTTCTTGATAATCTTTGGCCGTTATTTTTCCCTTCATAGCAACTAAAGGCCCAAGAGAATGCCACGATGTTGCACCCCATACCATAACTGATCCCCCGCCATGTTTAACGGTTGGCAGAAGGCAGCCAGGGTTGTAAGCTTCTCCAGGAGTACGCCATACGTACACTCGACCTGTACTATGCGCTTCAACGAACGTTGCTGCCGGTCATCCATCTTCTGCTTCCGTCCACAGCTACTTTTATCAGGCGATGTTTATCCATGTTTTTTATATTCCGGCATTATCCGGCAAACTGTGGCCCTGGCAACACCAACCAGTTTACCTTTTTCAGCGATCGAAGCACCGGCTTCTCGAGCACCGACTATACGGCCCCGTTGAAATTCCGTATTCTCTAATGGCATTTCGAACTGCACACTTTAGCACCTCACCCTGATTTGTCCCATGCGCAAGCACTCAATCCTGTCACCTTTTGTCTTCTTCTATGCAAACATGTACACGGATAAAAAATAATACCCAATTTGAGTTCTATTCCGCCATGTTGATGGTTCCGTACGCCATATTAATTTTGAGTTATTTTTCAATTAATTTTGAATTACTTTTAGTTTAGGTATTGTTTTGTAATATCATGAAGTTTGATGTGTCGCAATCCATAGTTTGGAATCGTTCTATATCTCGCCAATTCCCGGGGAACCCGGAATCCGGAACGTCACCAGGTGTGGCCAAGTGAAAGAATACTCTCAGGTTGACTACCAGTGGTATTGTTTTGTAAAATCATGAAGTTTGATATGTCGCAAGCCAGGTTTGATACAGTTCTAACTCTGGCCATTACACT
This sequence comes from Aedes japonicus, assembly GCA_034211315.2. Taxonomy (NCBI): domain Eukaryota; kingdom Metazoa; phylum Arthropoda; class Insecta; order Diptera; family Culicidae; genus Aedes; species Aedes japonicus. The sequence goes on from JASCZW010000919.1 coordinate 154,877, forward strand.
GGTAGGGTACTTCCTTCACGATTCCCGATAATGAATCCGGAACTACGGAAAATAACGAAATGTCCACTACTCTTCCAAAAACTAGGATAAATTTTTTGATCGTATGGAAAAAGATGCATCTAATTTGGTTAAGGGTACGCAGAGTTACAGATAAATTAAAAAGGAGTTTTTCAACATAAGAAGTGTCAGGCAATTGGGTAAAAACTACATTTTACGGAAATGGCCATATCTCGGTTGTTTATGGGCCGATTCACGATCTTTTACCATTGACAGACTTATTCTAGTTTCTAAGGAAAATATAATATTTCCGATTTTCAAGTAACATAAAAAATAACGAGCTGCCGAAAATTAACACATTTGACATAACCTCAAACTATCCGTGCTATCTCCGGTGCCCGGAAGTCAAATCAAATTTTGATTGAACATGCTGAAACTAGAATAAACTCTCCGTCGAACGCTTCTAGTTTCATCGAAAACAGTTTATTATTCACTGAACTGTATCACTTTGAATCTGGACAAAATTTTGCTAGTCTTCTCCTTTTTGATCAACCCCTGTATGTTTGGTGCTGGTCCTGGTTTTCGGCTCACAAGCTTGAGTTGTCGATATTGGTCAGGAATCAATGTAAAAAAAATCTGGAAACGGAGGGCGTATCAAGTCTTCACGGGCAATTACCGGATACGTACTAGAAAAATGAGAAGAAAGATTAGTAATTTCCATCTAATTCTATTACCTCTGTTGCTTATCTTGACAGATACTCGTATTTCGTCTAGCAATGTGCATACTTCTTCAGTGTCGTGTAGTCGAGTATTAGTACACGACACTGAAGAAGTATGCACATTGTAGACGAAATACGTATCTGTCAAGATAAGTAATAAAGGTAGTTGAAATTAAATGGAAATTACTAATCTTTCTTCTCATTTTCCAGTAAAATTCAATGCCATTTTGGACAATGCAGCCTCAGCGTGCATTATTTACAATTGGTGAGTTTTTAGTAGTTTCTAAAATGCAGTCGAAGGAACAGGAAAAATCACGAACACTCACCTCAACAATCCACATCTTGTGCACCAAGTAATCGGAAAGACATTGTAAATCCAACATCGACTGTTTCTCATTATAAAACATTTCAAAACGTATCAACAATTGAAATAATACTCCTTATGTTTCGTTTCATGTTGCCTGAAGAACATAAAAGATTTAAAGCTAGCAACCTATACGTTGTACATCGAACGGCATTTTTAGGTTGTCAAAAATAATTCCATTTCTTGATCCTCAAACAATTCATTAAAGGGTAGATTTCCAACGTTTACATTCCAACTCCATTCCTCTCCCTTCTTTACCCGTTTGAACAACTTTAATTTGCGTCAATTAAAATCATTCTAATAATAAATTACTCCATTTTCACGTCCTCCAATGATCCGCTCCGAGATAACGTGTCACGCGAACCACTTTGTGTTTTAACCTTGGTGTAATTTCCCAGCCATCGAAAAGCATTCAAATACACACAGATACAACCTTCCACAGCCACGCATGACCGACGAAAAAAAAATCACTAAATCATTCGTTTTGTTTTTGTTCAGATTTTGGAAAATCTTTTGCCGTCAATCAGCTGAATGACATGACTTACCTACCTGATTGTGCAGGAACGGCTATTAACATCCACCGAGTTTTATTTTTTTTTCCTGACGAGAAAGGATATGTTGGGTAATCTGAACCAAAGGTTTTCGCTATTATCGCCTATTCCGTGAGCGGTCGCAGCCATTGGTGCTTGCTCCCGTGTTAAGGTAGATATGAAGCGAAAATAAATAATAAATGCAAGGTTCGACCGGAACTTGGCTCGGAGCCCAGGTACGTACGATGGATTTACGGGCTACAAGAAAATGGAAAAGAATTGTATCCAAATGGAATGAATGTGCTTGATTTATGGAAACGTTTCAACAGGTATTCCAAGCACCCGTTCAACGTTGGTCGGTTGGAAGTCAATTCACTGGGAAAGCGAAACGGCGGAAATGTCTGAGGGGCAGACGGAGTAGGAAAATAGTATGCTCACTTTGGGGAAAATTGCTCTTGCTTATTTATTTTTCTTGAACTCGAGCCAACTCGCCGAGATGGCACTTTGCTGGCAGTGTGGCACCCTGTTTGTCTGTTACTTGGCGTGCTCGAGAACTTCTGAATGGGGGAAACTCTCCTTAGGAAATGCTAGGAAAATAAATAAAGTTAGCGTCTAGTCAGTGAATCTAGCTTTGGATTCCGGCCAGCAGTGAATTATTTGTATATGCGAGTAGTTCTGGGACATTGAAGAAAATCTGCAGTGCTTGAACTTTTTTTTTTCCATACTGATGTTCATTCGTTATGTTGATTGAGAGCAGGTGATGGTGAATACATCCAAAGTGGGACAGACTTCGTTCTCATCGTTTATGTATGGTCTATTTGTATTGAGTTGGTTAGCGTTCCTTGAACAATTATTTGGATACCGTTGGTGGGTTTTTTGTTTATTTGTCGTCAATCATGTTTATAGACCAGTTTTACATTCTTGACATAAATCGATTCTTACAGATATTGTAAGAAACAAACGTATTTTAGTAGATTTTCATTCATTGTTACATCAATTGTGGTGTAGTAAAGGGTGTTTCGATCAAAATTTGGTCGACTTAAACTTGACGCATTTCCTTTCATCTTGCATTAAAATTGGTTTTATTATGGCACCAAGTTGTGCCAATAGGTTTCATATTTTAGCAAGGTTTTTGAAAACCTACATAGATAGATCGATTGCTCCATCAAAGGTTTAATTTTTATTTTATCTCACTAATTGCTGTTTTGAAATGAAGTGGCCGGGTAGCTCAGTGGTTACCCGTTCTACTTACTGAGCAGATGGGCGGGAATTCTATCCCAGGCCCGCCCACTTCCTTGCCAATTGTCACTTGCCTCTTTCTATCACAACTAGATTGATCAAATCACTAACCACAAAGGCACCGGTACTGATCTATAAATAGAATAAATGTGCAATTACAATAGTTTTGTTCAGTAACGGAGTAGCAACTACAAAAACAGGGTCTTTTATTTAAATGTATTGAACGGCCAAATAGCTTCATGCCTACTATGAACGAAGATAAATTGGCTCTTTGGATAAACTGTGATTTTTCCAATTGCCGTATTGAAATATAAGAAGTAACTGAATTGAGGAAAAATAAAAGCATCAAATATTAAATACAATTCAAATGAACTAAAGATCGGAGACCAATTTCGGAATTATGAGTTTATTGAATTCCATTAATTTTCAGGAAATTCAAGATTAATTTATCGAATATATTAGTTTTGATTTTGTTGTTGTTGTTGTAAACTCACATTATTTCGGTGGTGCATCAATTACACAGTGTAACAGTGATTCAGAAATTTTTAAGTGACATAGTAGAGATTGTTTATCTGGTCGAATATAACACAAAACTGTGTTTGAAATGTTTGTTATACCCTAAAATGTTTATTCATTGTTAAAAACCCGTTGTTTGGTACTTTTTTGGGGTTCAAAATTCGCACACGGGCTTTTTTCAACCGATTTCTAAATTTCCGGCGTTTTTGGAAAGCTTTGTATTCCACCTTTTGGAAAAAAATATAACTATGTTTGTTTTGAACAAAATAGACAAAACTTTTATGTGAAAATCAAAATTTTAAAAAAAACTTGTTGAAATTTTTCTAAAATTGTATTTTATATTATAGATGAATATAATGAATAATTATTATTTAAAAAAAACCTTAATTATATGTATATATATATATATATATATATATATATATATATATATATATATATATATATATATATATATATATATATATATATGATTATATATATTTATTACATATATAATTAAAATTATTGGCTTTTCAATGAGCAATTCATTTATAATCAAGTATTTTTCTCCAAGCGTGGAGTGCGAATTATAATGTTTTGAAGGGATATCTTCTCATTACTCATTACGCGGAACAGTGAATTTTACTAGCACCAAAGATGTGAAGAGCGAAGGTGGTATAGGTCTATTATGTTTAACAGTAGGCAGTAGGCTGTTTACGCAGTCCTTTGCCAACGCATCTCACTGCGGGGTAGGCAAAGGGGATGGCGACTGGCAAAAAAATGAGCAGACGTTCGTTTCTAGTGACGTGTAACTCATCAGTTCCCACTACTACAAGGTGTGCATGAGAGAGATGATTTCCCTGTATTTTTTTTTTATTTTGAAATCATAACATAAACATTTTACAACTACACAATACATTCTTCGAAAAAAAATCCCAATGTATTATAATATTCTGATTATTATGAATAACAGGAGTTTTCGTTGGACCGCATATCCATAAGCTTATATCTGATAAGGACGTTGTAAAGAGATTGAACCAAGTAGAGAAAAGAGCACGGCTTAGCTTTAATTCTTTAAGCCAAAACTTCCTTGGAAACGAAAGAAGTTCAAATTTCGTTGAGGTGGTCAATGAATTTTTGGAAGCTTATGGAGAGATGGGATGCAACATGTCTATAAAAATTCATTTTTTGCATTCTTATTTGGAATTTTTCCCAGACAATCTCGGTCAATACATCGACGAACAAGGTCGTTCACCGTCCACCAAGAAGTATCAACGATTGAAAAACGGTTTACAGGAAAGAACCAAGTTAGGATGATAGCTAACTACTGCTGGTCACTAAAACGTGAAATGGATGACTCGTCTTATAAACGCAGAAGATCAAGCAAACCTTTTTAACTGAAATCTATTTTGAACAATTTGTACCCGCTGATAGCGGAATATTCACTGTCTTTCTGCTTTGAGCGCAAATGCGAAGATACAAGAATAAAAAAGTAAGAGAAATAGTATGTAAAGAGGTATAAACCAATAAAAATATAATTCAGAATGTTAATTTTTCGTTTAAACTCTGAATCGCACTTTCCTTTATACACTCCGGAGCGCTCTCAACGTTGAATTTCTTTTTTTTTGTGAATGCGTCGTAACTTTGAAAATTTTTATTATTTTTAGATGAAATGTACCTAGTTTTATTTTAAATGTTTGGAACAACAACGACATGTGTCCTACATTAAGCAATTTTAATGATTTGTACCAAACGTATGGCGTCAACATCGAAAAAACATGAAAAGGAGGCCAAAGTTTCATATTTTTACGTAAACATTTTTTCCTTCTCGTTCAAAACAAACAGAGAATATTATTTTTTTGAAAGCTCCATTAAAAACACTATTCAAAAACGCCGGAAATTTTGGGATCAGTTGATAAAAGCTCTTTGTAGGAAAAACTTATTTATACATTAAATAAACATTTTTGGGGAGTTGCAAACATGTTGAACATGGTTATGTGTTATATATGACCAGATTAACAATCTCTACTATGTCACTTTCAACGTTCTTTCTCTTTTTTAAATTTTATAGCACAGTGTTATCGGTTCTTACCTTTCACCATAAAACTAACAGCGCATATGAATTGGATGTAAAAAACTCAATTTGTTTCGGCTATTTTGCTATTATATTAAATTTCCCCAAACACCTGAATCTTTTTCTTAGATATTATTTATTGCTAAATGAATCAGAAGAGTAGAGAATCGTTTAAAGCTGAACAACAAAAACCAACCACGATATCACAGTAAAGTTTGACAGCTGTGGCTGTTTGGCCGTATGCTGGTTCTCATGGCAGTCAATAGGTTTTATGAAGGTTTTCAAGCGGTCATAACATCTTTTACAAGAACATTTTCAAAATCTTTATGGTCTTATAAAAAATTTAGTAAATAGTTTTCATAACCGTCTAAAAAGGTGTTGGTGCACAAAACAGTTTTGCAATTAGTTTCATCAACTAAGCCAGGCAATAATTTAATTTAAATTGTTATTTGGGATATCTTTTAAAATGAACAATTATTGTGGTTCTCGATAGTAAACTATTTGAATGACCCAAATGGAAAATCCTCCTGCATATCTACTAAAATGAACAACTAATGTTGTTCTCGATAGCACAAATAGCAGGTGATGCCTTTCGTTTTACTTTTTTTTTTACTAATTGCGTTTTGCATACTAAATCCATCAAATGCACAGTATACTACTAACACAGATTCCAATTTATCATTTGAATTCATATGCAGTATCGTAAAATATATGCAGAATGCCCCTTCACCGAAAGATATATTCATTCGTCAGTTTAAGAGCTGATATCAGTGGACCCAGGAGTAGATTGGTAGCCAGCGGTAGCCAAGTAGCTAGGCTGGCAACTGGTTGATAGGCAGCCTAGTAATCGGAACCAGTGGTGGATTTATAGACAGCTAGTAAATCACAACGCTGAGGAGTAAAGTAAAGTGTCTGGTGTAAGTCAGTTGACAAGCAGCTGGTAAGGCGCAACGATGAGTAGAGAAATAAACTGCAGTATAGTGTGAGCCGGTTGCAAATTTCTTTCTTCCTTTCTTCTTTTGTAGCGTTACAAGCTCATTGGTTTTTGCAATTAGCTTATTGCTCTCAACTTAGTGTTCTAAATGCACTTCCACAGTTATTAATTAAGAGATTTCGATGCCATGTACCATTTTTGCACTAGTATGATTTCGAGAAATTTTCCTCAACGAAAAATTCCTAGACAAGACCGAGAATCGAACCCAGCCACCTCCAGCATGGTGTTGCTTTGTAGCAGTGCATTTGCCGACAGAGCTAAGGGAGGACCCAGCAGCTCTATATTGCAACTTTATATTTCGTTAATCAGTAAAACTCCAAAGAACTTCTCATGTTTGAAAAAAGGAATAATCTTACAAAGAGTAATAAACCAGTCAAGCGCTTGATTCAAAAGTTTGCTTTCGGATACCGGACTATGTACCATTTTAAAAGATTTATGTGCAAAGAATTAAAAGAAAGTATCTTTGAAAAGAACTGCGTATTTCTTCAAGATAATGTCCCATTCCGTCTAGTTTTTTTTTAACAAAATACATTTTTCCACCTAAAATCAGCAGTCTAAGATTTTTACCAAATATATTCATACTTCTCATGTGGCCATAAAATGGCCGGATACTAATTTTTACCTCTCTGAACACAAAAATTTAGAGAATGAATATAGTTGAAACTTAATCAGAATACTTATTAATGCAAATACGCACACATTTTGATAAACTCTAAGTTTAATAAGTCTTTCATATTTCATTACATCGGGATGCTAACTAATGCATTGAAAAATATTTTTTTGGTTTCTTATTTCCTTGCAAAGGATCTAATATGGTTGACAATAGACAATAGACAATAGACGGTTGACAATTTTTTAGATTATTATTTCCTTTTCTTAGCAATTTATGCTGTTAAAAAAAATTTCGACTATCAACCAGGAAGAAAGGAGAAAGAAAGCGACAACTCACCAGCCTATTTTGACCTGATTAGTTCTCTTGTCACTATTCAAAATCCGTCCTGGAATGGCATAAGGCACAAGAGGTCAACGACGTGCCAAAAATAGCTGATACGCCTTACTGCCCAGAACTTCGACCGATTGAAAAATTCTGGGCTCTGGTTCAGCGGAAACGCTTTGAAATTAAGAAGAATGCGAGTAGGATCTAAGATTTTAGGCGAAAATTGAGAACCGCAATCACTAGCATATCTGAGAATACTGTACGGAATCTGATGGCGAGTGTACCACAGAATGTTTGAGAATTTTACAGAGAGAAGGATTAAAATCTCAATCAACTGTTTTAACTGTAATATATACTTATTTTTTAACTCTATTATACTGAAATAAACAATCGGTTTTGTTGAATAATATCTATATTTTTGTTTGCTGATATTATCTTAGTGTCCGAAATTTAACGTGGACAGGCTTTAGAATAAAATGTGGTATAAGGCTTGCGACAAAAATTGGACACCCTTAAATACGTATATCCCTGAAAATACTTCAACTCGTGAAATATTTAAGAGACATATGAACTTATGCCTGTTAATTGTGTCACATTAATGTTTGGTAAAAGCTTTTAGATCGAAGATGGTGTCGAAAGAAGAGCGAGTGCGGAAGGCATTTGTGTGTGATCGCAATGAAAATCCGGATCTTTCAGTAAAAAAAACTTGCAAAAAAGCTTGGTTTTCCTGCAAGCACTGTCCATATCGTTCTAAAAATCTTTCGATATACATTTGACAACAGCCAGGAAAGCTGGGAGCAGAACAAAAGTGGATCTCAGGAACCACTAGAGGACGCGAAGGTTAAGCAAATATTACAGAAGAGACCAGATCTTTCGGTGCGAACTGTGAATACATACTCCCGTGCACCGGCAAGCTTTAAAGTCGTTCAAGGTGAAAACTGTACCGAACCGTAATGATAAACAGAATGTGACGGCTACGACCCGGGCTCGAAAGTTCTATCGCGAATATTTGGCGAAGTTTTCCTGCGTGATAATGGACGATGAAAGTTATGTGCTGGAAACCTTTAAGAAGCTTTCCGAAACTGCCATGCAACGAAACGGCGTAAAGGAGCATTTCAGGACCAAGAAAAAGCCCCAGTTTCCCAAAAAATATTTGGTTTGGCAGGCAATATGCAGCTGTGGTCAAGCAAGCCAAAGCTTCAACACTACCGGAACGGCAAACAAGGAAATATACCGTGAAGAATGCCAAAAGGACCGATTGTTACCATTCCTACGCAGCCATGAATCTCCCTCGCTATTCTGGCCTGATGTGGCATCTTGTCACTACGCCAAAGATGTTTTGGAATGGCGAGTGGACTCCATGTTGTACCGAAAGAGGCGAATCCACTAACTGCCTGGAAATACGATCTATCAAACGGTATTGGGCTCTTGTGAAGAGGGAACTCTCTCAATATGAATAAACAATAATTTACAACTTATACAAAATTTCGAAAATCTTGGACAAAAGCTGCTAAATCGGTTGCAGAGAAGTCTGCACAGACCCTTATAGCTGGAGTAATTTAAAAAGTTCACAGTTTCATCATGCAGCCTAATTTAGTTACTGTAATTAATTTTAAGATGCCTTATATAGCACAATTAAATGAATAAAAAAATGGCATCTTGGATTGAACTAACAGCAAATTTATTTTATTCCCAATTTAATATGTCTAAATTTTGACCTGAACAAGACTTAAATGTAGCTTCAATTGATTTCGTATTATAATTAAATCTTCGCCCTGTAGGTACTCCATTGTATTCTTTTAAACTCAATATTTTAATGGTATAGCAGAATTCTGAATAAACAAAAAAATGTTTCTTGCTAACAAAATTGAAACACAATTTAAATGTTTTTCCGACTAATCGAACAAAAACCATCATTTTCGTTTGCTCTGCTTCTGATGGCTAATGATTAATGTATTCGCCCTTGAATTGGACGTGCGTGTGGGATTATATTTTCACTTCCATCTGTTAAGCTCTCGCTACAGCAGGATATCACTTCGGTATCGCGTGACACCCTAGACAGTGATTGTAAGCAATAAAGAAAATCTTCAAACAAAAGGTTTCAACTTAGTCTGTACTGTTGGCAATGTTATTTTCTGAAGCAAACAATCTTTGCCCGCGTCTAGAAATTAATAGTGGGAACAGGATCACGCGAAGAGAGGTGATTAAAGTTATTTGAGGAATTTCACGTATTCGAAGTGGCAACTGCACCAGCTCTGCACCGCTTATAAAGCTGGAGCAAGTAGACTTGGAGGGGATCCCCATTTTCCAGCCTAAGCAAACATAGCAAAGAATGGAAATGAGCTTTCCTCTAAACCGGTGGAAGGCGGTGATCGAATCTCGTGGTCAGCGGGGTGAAGTTGGTGGAAAATTTTAATGTAATTACACCCGCAAGCATTCCGGGCACGCGCGCTTGTTGAGAAAGGCAATCTGGCGTGCTTCCGAGGAGATGTAGCGCTTGAATAGTATTCTGAGTGGATGAAATTTGCTCACTATTATTCAGCAGAAGGCAAAACGAGCACTGAATGCCAATAAAGCGAGCCGAATAAATATACATGCCACTCAGTACCAGTATTCGGTTCAGTCAATTTTCACCTCACCCAACTCCATTCCAGGCAACCAGATAACATGAATGCGATTAACAATACGTTCCAATAGAGTGTCACATATTGTTATCCGCCATCGTATCCAGCAGCTCTACCGAATCTTGGAAAAAAGCGTTTTTGTCGTGAAAACGCCATGTTTATAATGCTGCACGCGTAACATTCAACCTCGAGGGGGCATGGGAAAAATCGCAAGATGAACACGTTCTATCGGTAAAATAGAGTGCGGCTCCTATTTTCATCGTACCAACGGTACAACTCAAATCAATTACCGTATTATGCGTGACTCTAAGTTTCATGATTTTTTAAATGATTGATTTATTCTGATATATCTGCTTGACGGAAATGAATCCGTTTGCCGAAAAAGTTCTCCACCCTATTCTTCGAAGCAAACAAACTCGCAACTACTGGAATCGACGCCACACCGGGTACAAAGCAGAAAAGTTTGATCCCCCTCTAGCGTACAGCGTCTCGCCACTTCAGATTGGATCACACGTGAAGCGTGATCCTTCCTTACACTCCCACCTACTCGGAAACTTCGTCTGTGTGGATTTCAAATTGAGTCTCTTAAATGGGTTTCTACGAAGTTGAAGGGGAAATAATTTAGTCTTTTATTCAATTTCCCACCCTGTTGCTTTCACAATATGGGAATCCATAGAAACCTGGGAATCTGTTGAATGCAGCGAGTTAGGGCGGATGGGGATGATGCGGGGGAGATCGTACGAGTGCTGTGCATTTAAATTAGAGCCATTTTCGGCATCTTGCCAACAACGGAACTCTACCGTGTAGCCCATAATATCCCCCACACAGACAGGGATGAGGTGTGGATGTTTGCGAACAGACGCACAACTGTATGGTCGTGGGTGTGTGGGTCGATAAAAGATCCTAATCACTTGAATCAACAGCTCAGCTGCTCGTGCTCTAGAAATGAGGAGCTGAGTGGAGTGACATCCCAACATTTTCCCAACGCGTTATGGCCCGGGGGGGTGAGGTGTGTGGAAGTTTCTGTTGGTTTTGTGGTTATGGTGATGCTTGTTGATTCAACTTTATGACCTGCACTCTCTCATTTGCTTCTCTACGCCTAAATGGGTATGTCGGATGAGTATGAGGTGCGTTTGTTCCCAGTTTCGATAAGGTCAAAAATGGCCAATGAGGGGTTGCCTTTCAGACTTTTCCGAAGCGGAAGAACGGAGAAACGGGGAATCAATTGTTATGGTGAGACTTTAGGTCGGGCAAAGGTCACAGAGTGAAAGGTCCAAAGGGGAACGAAAGGGTTTGAATTGCCTTAAAATGAGCGCCGTGGATTGTTTTCCAGACAGGTTATTGCGGGTTATTATTGGGTTTTATGGGTTTGTAAAGGACCATGAAGTGTATTTTACTCGAAGGGTTTGTATGTTTTATTGGGGTGATGGGTATAGGTTTCATTAAGGTTCATGATAAATTGAGATGATCTGATTGCGGACAATCTTGACATTGAGGATGCTCTTATGTTGTGATGAAGCATGAGCGTTAATTATATTATTTGTTGTAAATAAAAGCATCTTTGACAGTCTTCTTCTCAGATTTTTAATTATTGCCATGAATGGAGTCAATTCTATGCACATCAATCGCATTAATCAATGCACTCAAACTTGTTTACACTTGGTTTTTCTTTGCGAACTATTCAATTTTATATTTTTTTACGTACAAAATTATTATTATCGATATTATTATACGAATCAGAACAACGAAGTTCATTTACAAATCCAGCTTTGTAGATAAATTTTGAAGTTTTCCGTATGAAGATAGTAAAGCATATTATATAAAAGTCTGACGTCCTGCTTTTTTCTGCTGTGTAATTTTTCCACGAATTTTACATAGTTTTATATTGATTCTGAACTGCCAACAAAAAGTTCTAATGTGTCGATTGTAGGTTAATAATATGAGCTAGTGAACATTTGCTTCGGAAAATAGCAGTTGTAAGCAAACTTACTCTACTGAAACTGTGAAAGGGTTACAGATATCGTAGCGTAGTGGAAATGTCTGCGGATGTCGTCAATCGGCTAGGAGGACTAAGAGTATGCGCAACAGCTAAATCTAGCTTAAGAAAAAATCGCAGTATAACATTATTTCTATTTATTTCTCAATCCGAAAAACAATCATTGTAACAAAGGTAACTCATCAACATCATCAAAATGTTATTATTCGGACTCGTTATATACATATGCTCTAGCTTTACGTTTGATGCCATCCAATAAGTTCTCCTCAGTCACCTTTCTGGAAATATTTTCGCACTTGTTAGCAAAATCTTTCTCATTATTTGCCTCTTCTTTAGATTTCCCAAGGCTCCGCTTCACAATGGCCCAATATCTTTCAATTGGACAAAGTTCTGGGGTGTTCGGAAGATCACGGTCTTTTGGTACAATGTTGACGTTGTTTCCTGCATACCACTCCTGAACTGTTTCATCATAATGGCACGACACCAAATCAGACCAAAACAACACAGAACTCGTATGCTTTTGGATGAATGTTAGCAGCCGTTTTTGCAGACACTCGTTGACGTAAACTTGTTAGTTAATCATACCTGTAGTTATGAAGATTTTGCCCTTCAAACCATAACTACAAATAGCCTGCCAATCGATGTATTTTTTAGCGAACTTTGACAATTGTTTTGGCCTTGAAATGATCATCTACTTTGCCACGTTGTAATACGGAATAAAACTCAAGACCAGGAAGCTTTTTGAAGTCTGCTTTGGTATTAGTTTCATTCATCATTGTCGCCACAGTCAAATTTTGTCAGCAATTTGTCGTACAGCTTACGCACTCTTCGAACAGGTTTCCTGCTTCTCGTTCCTGTTTTGGGTTTTTATCTCCTGCTGAACGATCTATATTCTGCCGCTTTTTTCACTTTTTGAACGAAAGAATACGATGTTCTGACCTTTTTGGCCACATCTCGGATGAAAAGGATCGTGTTTTGCCAAATCAGCCGAAGCACTGCATCCCGCTGGGATTTGCATTTGTCGTTCCGCATGCCACCAGATCCTGGTTTCCGATTGAGAGTCAACCGATCCCAGAAGCGTCTCAAAAGCGCTACTTACTGTTGACTCTGAGTAATTAGCTAGCGCGTCATGATGCGACAAAGACGGATTTTCAACACTTTTGTGCAACATTTTTTCACGCGCTTGTTGTTCTTTCGACTCCATTTTCAAGACAATCCCTATGTTACAGGTAAACCGTATGTCTAAAAATGCACACACACAATGACATTGCGTTAGCGGTATTGGTGACATCTTTATATTGACAAATAAACCATGGCTAGATTACGCTGTGCGCATACCTTATCCACGTTTGGCATTGTCGAACAGAAGTGTAAATACTGTTCTGAGTGTCATTCAAAAATCAGGCTGCACTTCCTCACCATTTTCGGCCAATCCGACCTTTCCGAGTTACACAACCGGAAACAAACATCGTAATCATCCTGACATAACAAGTACGAAAAAATGATCTAAGCATTATAATGTTTGCACCATAGTACAAATAAGGTTCCGTTTCACCTGTGCATACAATGTCTTGGTTTTCCCGTAAGCTATAATTCATATCAAGTAGACTGCGAATTTCCTGAGTTAGGCAGTTGTTGATTGTCCTGTTCACTGGTGAGAACATGTTTACCGTCGATCCTGTATCAAATTTAGAACCGATCGCTATATTGGTGTTTGGATTGTTGGCTTCCGATGGCATAAATGAACTCGGTGTTCATACCAGAAGGCGACAATGTAAACACGGATGTCTACATCAGTATTCAAAGTAAGTATGTTCGTCCGTGGACTCAAAAGAGCAATGTGGTCCTAAAGCCAAGTTGCATTTCGACAAGATGGGGCTCCGATACCCCTCCCTGAACCAGCGAAGTCAGTAGTGGTTGCAGGCGAACCTCTGCTGTCATGGAGCGAAGGCTATGTGGCACGCCCGGGTAAACAGCAATTCCATTGCATTACAACTATAAAAACAACGGCGACTCGCTTCAACCGTTGAATCTGAGTTGTTCACTCAATCAGATAAATGAAAAATGCATATTGTAATTGCCAATAGATTACTTGTCACCTTGGCATGGCATATGCTAGGATTTTCAACCATTGTAAAACAGTACAATTGATAGGTAACTGACTAAAATTTGTTCGGAAAAATGTGTTTTTTTCAGAGATGACAGTATAGCAATCCGCGAATCGGCTGGTCAGACATGCCGCATCAGCTGAGTAGATTTTTATCACGACCCAGAAGCTAGAGAGTCAAGTTCCATTGTGGTTATATCACTTAGATAAATTTTTCCACAGATGATTTATACAAATTCACAGCATGGAAGCGACGCGGCATGTCGCAGATCCCGTGCAGGCCATGAATTCGAGAAAAAGCAGCATTACAACACCGTGAACTGGACCTCGCAATCATGAACTAAATAACCAAATAACTAGCTAAATGGAAAAAAAAATCCGTTTCGTTGCCCTAACATCTTCACTGGCGGGGTAGGCCAAGGCGACGGATGAATCCATGCAACCTGCAACGAGGCAAAAGTGTAACGCCCTGGCTGGAGTGCTACTTTTACCCATGCCTTTGCATCAATTTTTCAATAACTCTATTCTATTTTTCTACAAAAAGCCTACTGACGGAACTTTCGACGCTTTTTTCTTCTTGTCTCTCCATTCTGTGCAACATTACTGTCCACTTTTGGTGCCTCATGGTGATCTCCTTCGGCATCATCGGTTATGTGTTCTTTACAACGATCACTTCTCGGGCAAAGGAACTCAACTGAGAACATGCTTTATTATTTTCTATGATCCTTGTTGTTGTATGTTTCAGAATCGTGAGTTTTGTTTGATTAGGAATCATTTTTATTTCAACTTAAAAATTATCATGAACATCTATCTCTCATCCAGATCTCTATACAAAGCAACAGTGAATGATGTAAGAAGGAATACTGTTCACTTCATCTGCAGTGCCCAAGAGTGGACATGTGTATTTTCGGTACAGAACGAAAAATATGAAAAGAAAGTGTTGATTGTTTCGTCAGTCAATGTATATTCGGCTGTGAAAAATTGAACAGAAATATTTGAAAACTGAGCGAAAGGTACATGATGATACTCGTACCAAGCCACACATTCTCTCCACGCTTTGAGATGCCACAGGAACGGGCAGGTCAAGGCAGGAATCGAATCACGCGCGCCGTGACTCGCAAAGTGAATTGTTGGCAGAAGCTCGAGTCAAACGATTAACTCCTTGGAGGTAAGCACCAGAAGAAGTTGAACAGAGCTTCAAATTGATACTCTCTCGGCTAGCCACGACTTCATTTTTTTCGGACTGAGGAACTCATTTGTGCTGGAGCAGTCTACAATGCGCAATAATGATCGATTGTGGACGACAACGAAGGGCAAGTGAGCATTCCTGCATCTCAAATCGACATTCGTCGATCTGCGAAAACACACCGCTCTGCGGAAGGTTTACAGGGCAGTTTGCAAGCGAGGTAAGCCTATTTGGGACCATCGAAAAATGCAAAAATGGCGTGAAAAATTCATCGAGAAAACGAGAAAAACATGGCTTGTGATGCAAAACGGAGGTTTTGGAGAAGGTTGTTGCCACAGGTCTACGGCAACTCCACTGAAACAACCGTGAATGTGGTTCAAGCTTCTTAGAGTCCGGAGAGTTTGCCAGAATTCCTGGACAATAGTATGTGACCTCCAGTCTCGTGTGATTTAAAATTCACTGAACTTTTTGTAGGTTCTCCTGCATGTTATAGCTGTAATGATTACCAAATCTGCAACGTGACCCGTACAAGAAAAATCATCTACAAAACCTGGGATGGAATCACTCCATGATGTACCGTGCGGTTCCGCTCGTGACACCTTTTAAAAGCGACGGAAGGTGATAGCGTAGGGGGATTATTCCAAGAAATATGCTAATTCTCATCTCTTAGAGCAGTGTTTTCTAAGAATAAAGATATTCAATCTAAGCTAATCTAACTGTTGTAATCTTTCTCAATAAACAGTAACTTTCAGTTAAATGTGCCCAGAATGAAATATATATTGTATTCTTTTCTTTAGTCATATGTTTTTGGAAAATGTTTCCGAATTTAATTGAACAATTCGAGTAACAGAAATAGAATTTGTAACTAGAAAATGAGGCTGAATGTAGTAATTTAGTAATTTCTCATTTGATTCAACTACTTTTATTGCTTATCTTATACGAGTTCCCAGGCTTCTTTAGTGTCGTGCTACTGAAACTCGATTAGACTGTATTAGTATTCTGTGTTCAGCGACACTCACTAAATTTTATTAAACATAATCTGCAGAGCATACCAAACAAATAATGAGTAATGATCATATTATTTCAATTCTTAATACCGATACTCATATTTAGTTTAAGTTTCATAACAAACTGTTATTTTGTTATGAAAGCAGTCTTTTCACAAAGTTCCACGTGTTTATGTTTTCAGACCACTGGGCAGTAGTCAGAGATTACTTCAATAAATATAATAACTTTTTTGGGTTTACTTCTGCAGCCTTCGACAAAATAGTTTAGGCATAACATTTTCTATAAGAATCTTATACCGGACGATACTTGAACACTTACAAAGACAGCACTGTATCAACAATAAGTTATCCAAATATTTTTCTTTCAAATCATGCAAAAAAACATGTTAACATATGTACGGACTCAACTTGAACATTGTGAAGACCGGATGAAATTAATATTATCTTACACAAATTTTCAAATTTTTGATAAAATTACTCATCATCACGTTGCCAGCAGTGTCTTCATCGTATTTTTGGACGCCTTACCTAACATTTTTAAACTCCTGTTCTCAGCCGCTTTAATAGTCTTTTTGAAGACTATCTTCACACCGCCCAATAGCGCCATATTATTTTTTTAAGTGGACTCCGGTCGAGGGCAATTTGAAGGATTGATGTCTCTCTTTGATGAAATCAATTGTTTTGGCCTAATGCGTCAAAGCTAAATTTGGTCAAAAACAGTAGAGGATACTATGCTTCTTATAAAAGGCAGAAACTCTTCTTTAAACACTTAGATAGATTTCGGCATTGATTGTACCGGTAGTGTAAAAAATGGTTGACTTCATACCGCTGGAACATGTTGCTTGCCATACCAACACTTTTCGACCAAATATCTCCAATTGAATCGACCTGTCTGCATCGGTTATGTACATCCTCCCTTCCAGACGATGGCAGAGTAATATTGTGGACCTGGAAGGATTTTTGACATAGGATTCGTCGTCCATTGAAATACATGCATCTGGTCGTTGCAAAACTCGCGAATACAATTTCCGGGCTTTTTCAGCTTCTAGAAGATCTTCAGGTTGTTTCGTTACTTGATACATTGATTCATTCTGATGCTGATTCCCGCTTCATTGGCCAAATCACGTATCGACATTGATTTGTTCTTCCGGATTAGAGCTACCACCCTCTGATTTAGTTTAGGGTTGAAAGATCCGGGTTTTCTGCCTCTTCCTGGCAGTTCATCCAAAGAACATGGTTATGGTTATGAAGGATTTTACACTCGCGTGATAAATTCCAAAGCACATAATCAATTGTCACATAGTTACGCCCTTTTTACGTAGCCATGTGTCCAACACCTTAATTTACACGTCTTTTTCATTGCGCGACATCTCGAAAACGAAGAATTCAACACGCGCAAACAAGTAAATTAACAAAAGATGACAGTCAAACGCACAGCATGCTGTGATGAACACATTGAACTCATCACAAAAACGCGCGTGTAACGCAAATGTTCGTGGGCTGCTTATTTTCGATTCCTTATTATGTATTTAAAAGGGCAGTTTTCCAACAATCACTCATTTATAGGACATTTCTATGAATGGTATCATTCAAGCTGAAAAAAGCTAATTTTTTATCCCAATTATAATGTTCAAAATTTAAAAAAAGTTGTGTTAATTTCAACATCAATCCTTCAAGGGTTCTTTTGTAAGATATAAGATTAACTACTTTCGAGACGACAAAGATGATTTATATTGAAATTAGTACGATCGATCAGTGTTTAATGAATGAAAAGATATTTCAATCATCATTGTATTCAACACATACACCGACAAATTCCATCTGCGCATCTGGTGTGACATATTTCAACGATGTTTCTGTCCTGTGGGTGCTGAAACATTGATATTCCTCGTTGGATCGGTTGGCGCTGAGGTGACCACCAAAGAGATAATTGATAGCACAATAATAGTAACCTACATTATCATTTTCCCATCCTGGCAAAAAAGGCCGCTATTTTCTCGACCGGATTATTCAGGAATTCCGACAATCACGAAACCACCAAACAAACACCATCATTTATTATGTGATCCTGTATTAGGGCAGACCATCATCTTGATACAATTTTATTTTGCGTCCTGAACATTCTCCCAAATATGAGCCTTTTTGGTTCCAGAGTCATACCGAGCTCAATGAGAAAAGTTTACTTTCACTAGTTTCCAGTATACTCAAAATATGTCTTGTGTTGTCAGTTATGAGAGTATGAAAAGTAGAAGCTTGGTTATTTCAAACGGATGCCCACATAAATTTCAAGCTCAGTACTTATTTGTAATCAATTCAGCCTAAATTTTGGAATAAGTATAAGAATTGAGTAGAGTATAGCTGAATCGATGTTTTGAATCACCCTAATCATATGCAGATGCAGGTGCAGATGCAACACGGTATTATTGTGCGATTTTTCGCCGCTACTAGTACCGGGGTCGGTCGAAACTGAACATAATGAATAATTTCCAATCTGCCAATCTGTCACGGTAGACGTATTTCGTTGTGGTATAATGCGCGGTTGACAAAACCTGATTCAATTGCACGCTTGACCGCTCGATTGTATATTATTGTATACAAAAGTGATTCAAAAATGGTAAATATTTTGCTTAGTTGCATTACAGTGGTGGTGAAGAGCACCCCCAGGGATAAACGCGACACGTGGCACGACAAATCCTACTTGAAGGAATGATAAAGCAGGAGTCGTTTAATATATGGACGCAAAAGCACAAACTTATCTCGTAACCATGTTAATGAAATGAAAATGGTGAGTACTCAAAAAGAATGTCGGACTTTTTTTGGAATACTTCTCATCATATTTTGGACACTCTGTTGGCTAACCTGAACGGTCATTTTGTTCCAACATCTCTTCATCTCTTTTGCATACCGAGGAATCTTTCTACTTTTCATCAACCTCTATTTGACAATTGACAAATATTTCTCAACTGTGTGGAATTGAGGGATGTTTGTTAGATTGATGTCCTTTTCGACGAAATCCATCCGATTGTCTCGACACCACTGTAGTTTCTTCTACGCTGTAGGGGCAGCTTTGCCAAATCTGCCTAAAACCTTACTGGTCCATGTTTAGCTTCAATGTACGTAGACTACGTTTTTTCAGGCACCCCTGCTTATACATTTTGGAATTCATAGTCTTTTTTGTCACGAAAACCAGGTTTGTTTGTCCACAGCTTCAAATACCTTGCTAGAGTCTTTCTTGGGAATTTATCGGCAAAAACGAATTTGAGCTTGCTAGGGAAATCACCTGGATGAGTGACTTAATAGATTTTTTTCCGAGAAACTACCCATAATCCATCATGATCGTTCCATCGTTCATGAGGATGAATTCTTCGTAGCTCGTAAATACTTCATTGTACAACTTCCGGGCCATCTTTTGGCCACTAGATACTTTCGACATTCAATGCATTCTCTATCTGATGAGAAAACATATTCGAAAAAATCGAATCATGCTCAAGTAAAACAAATTCTTGTAAATTCTGATTCTACTTCACTCGCCTACTGATAGTTGCCATTTGTTGATGAAAATTCTACAAACAATTTTGTATGAAAATCTGGCAGAAGGAGAACGTAACATTTGGCTGAAAGATGTTTGACCTCCAAGTAGTCCCGATTTAAAACCCCTCGACCATTAAATATGGGCGTATGTTGAAGCAAAGGCCTGTAGATCTTCTCGGCCAAGTAACGATTTTTTTAAAGCTTCCATCAGCAAGGCTTACGCTATGAAGGTGGGCTTAGGCTGACGAAAACGCCTGTCATTCGTAAATTCATAAGTTTATAAAGTCCATTAATGGTTGCTTTACAGTACTTCTATTAAATCTTCATAGTTACAGCACTGGATGGTTAAATTTCTCCAGCTCGCACGAAATCTCGAACCTTCCTATTGATGGTGCACCCATCAGCGCCCGCATAGGGGAAGTGGACACCGGCATTGAAAAAGCCCGGTATTTTCCAATTGGTTGACATTCAGGGCAATACGGAGGATTCATTAGCTTGGGGACAAAATCGATCTTTTTGGAGCATATCACTCCAAAACCACCTTGGAGTTGTAGCAGCTGTCCAAATCGGGCCAAAAGATGACGTTGCCCCTATGCTTGCGGATGAACGGCAATACACGCTTTGTCAGGAATTCTTCGATGTAAACACGGGATGTCATCGCCGAGCACGTGATGAATGGTTCCGTTATCAGGCTACAACTGCAAATCGCTTGCCAAATCATGACCTTCGCAAACGCAAACTTGAATTTTCCCGGCACATCCCCACCCCCAGTCGCGATGTAAAACTTTTGACCGGGAAGCTGCTGAACATCGACTTTAACGTCTTTAATACTTTGTCATCGATCTTTAATGGTTTGTCATCGATCATAGAGCAGTTGTTGTGTTTTTATTTACAACTCATTTTTTTCCAGTTCAGTTCAGTTAATACAGAATACAAAAGAAATATTCAGCTAAACTTCCCTTTTGCCGAATGCAAATTGTCGGGTCTTTCGTTTAACACCTGCCATAAGATTTTATACAGTCTCCTTGTCCACTTTATTCGCCGCAGAACGCCAGTTTGCCTTGAACTGTTTGTCGCTCACAACAGGTTTTTGAGGCTTCTTAAGGTTCCGCTTGACGATGGCCCAATATTATTCGATTGAGTGGAGCTCTGGCGTGTTGTGAAGGTTCTTGTCCTTGGGCACCACTTGGGCGTTGTTGGCATACCACCCCAGGGCCTTTTTCCGTAATGGCATGATGCCGAATCAGGTTAAAATAGAACGGAACAATTGTGTCGCTTCAGAAAAGGCAGTAGATGTTTTTGTAGGCACTCGCTCAGATAAATTTCCTGGTTGACGGTTCCGGTGACTATGTTAACGTTGCTCTTTAAGTCACAGGTACAGAAGGCCTGTCACACCAGGTATTTCTTCGCGAACTTTGACAGTTTAGTGTGCTCGAAAATATCTGCCACCTTTCCCCGTCTGGTTGCCCTATACAATTCCTGTCCAGGAATTTCATCGTCCTGTACCACGCAATCATGCTTCGTCAGCATCGTCGTGTACAACTTTCGCGATCGTGCTTTGGCCGACGTGTTTTGTTTGTCGTCGCGATTTGGAGTCACCACTTTCTTGTTAGTCGACAGTTCAGCTCGTTTTTTAGCTCTATACAAGGCGCCACTCCCAGCTTCTTAGCGACATCTCGGACGGAGAGGTTGGGGCTCCACTCGAAACAGCGGGAAACTCTTTTTGTCGTCGCTGTGGCCTCCGGCTTTCGATTTTCCCCTGATCCAGCTTTCCTGGCTGTCGACAAACGTTCACCGAACAGTTTTAATACGTTGATAACAGTTGAACTTGGCGTGAGAGTAGTTTGGATCTTCACCATGCACGTGTAAAATTTTGATGCGTTGCTTCTCTTCCTTCGACGACATTTTGATAACTGAAGTGCTAATCTCAAAATCCAAAAAAGGGCATGATGCTACACGCACACATATTCGAAATAAGGGGTGTGCAAACATTTTTAATGCACGATGAAAGGAAATGCGTCAAGTTAAAGTCGACCAAATTGTAATCGAAACACCCTTTAGAAGCGGAAAAGAGTATGCTTAGGCTCAAAGGGTTGAGAACTTTCAAATCTGGTGACTTAGTCGGTCACCTCATCATTTCACAAAGCTTTCAAAATGCGCCAGTGATGTAAATGAATGGAGACAGGATGAAACCTGTGAAAAACCATGACATCCCTTACAACATATGTGAGATGTCACGTATAGATTGCAAAGTTGGAGGTCCCACTGTTCGTCATGGTTCCGTAAAATTCTTCACAGATGGCTCAAAAATTGGAACGAAAACGGGAGCAGGAATCTTCGGCCCTGGGGTAGAAATCTCAGTGGTGATGGGAAACTATCCAACGGTCTTCCAGGCGGAGATCTTTGCTATAATAAAATGTGTTAACGTTTGCCTGAAGAGGAAATATAGACATGCTAATATTCGTAGACAGCCAAGCGGCACTCAGAGCGTTGAGTAATTATAAATGTACATCCAAACTTGTCTGGGAATGCATTGTTTCACTGCAAAAGGTATGCCAAGAGAAATGTATTCTGGGCTCCGGGACACCGTAGCATTGAAGGTAATGAAAGGGTAGACGAGCTTGCTAAACAAGGGTCAAATGTACAGTAGGCTGGGTCAAAATTCAAATTCTAGTTCCCTAATAATTTTTGGAAGCCTTTTGGGTCCCATAATAACTGTGCAAAATTTCAGCTCGATCGGTGAAACTATATTTTTGCTCTCGAGGTTTTAATTTTACATAGGATTTTATATGGGAAAACTTACTTTTACATTGAATAATCTGGCGAGGTGACCCGTTGCCATCTAAAAATAAGTGAACCAAATTTTCTTCTTGGAAATTTTCCAAAGAAACTTTTCTTTGAAGACTGCAAAGCGATCCGACGATTGTGGAAAAAGTTATTGAGCTAAAACTGATTACAATCCAAACGAACGGCTCACTGAACTGTTTTTCCTAACAACACTGCCACCTGCAGCATGGCCTGTAGCCTGCTGCTGTTGGCGCGAAGCAACCACGTTGTTGTGGGGCGTTCACTCGGCATGGAGGAAAGCCGTTATCATGCACATAGAACAGTTTGACAGTTGACTCCGTTTGAACGAAGTTATACAAAGCTTCCGTTGCGAGTTCGAATTATAATCTGTTGCTTGAAGAAAATGGAACAGTGTCGATTCCTTTTGTTGGCCTAGTTTTAAACTAGTTCAAACCCAAAATAATACCAACAAAAAGGGATGCGCTTCAAGTGATGTTTTATTATAATTATTTGAAGCATTATGCCATCCCAGAGTGCATCGAAGAAGTGGCTCAAATGGTTGTAAAGTTAAAATGAAAGTTAAAATGGGTTTGAAGTTAAATGAAGTATTGAAGTCTTAGTAGCGGCACATTGACTAAAATACGATTTTTTTTGCAAAGTCCAGATGTACCAGTTTTGTAAATTGTACCAATATTTTGAATGCTAAAATTTAGAATAAATTGTCTGAAAAAGATATTTATTCGTTTTTCCGAGCATCTTATTTTGCAGAGCTTCAGGTTCAGCCTATATTTCTTTTTTAGGAGGTCTTACTCTACTCTCGATGTTATTCGTTGAAATGTTTAATTGTTGGGATAAATTTTGTGCAAAAACATGTAAAAAATTGCGAATAAATGACCCCGTTAAAAATAATAGGTCTACTATACCGGAAGCGTGTGCACAGTATCATCCAAACCAAAGATACTATGCGCATGATATCGGCTTTCATCCATGCTGAGTAAACGCCTCACAACAACGTGGTTGCTTTGCGCCAACAGCAGCAGGCTACAGGCCATGCTGCAGGTGGCAGTGTTGTTAGGAAAAACAGTTCAATGAGCCGTTCGTTTGGATTGTAATCAGTTTTAGCTTAATAACTTTTTCAACAATCGTCGAATCGCTTTGCAGTCTTCAAAGAAAAGTTTCTTTGGAAAATTTCCAAGAAGAAAATTTGGTTCACTTATTTTTAGATGGCAACGGGTCACCTCGCCAGATTATTCAATGTAAAAGTAAGTTTTCCCATATAAAATCCTATGTAAAATTAAAACCTCGAGAGCAAAAATATAGTTTCACCGATCGAGCTGAAATTCTGCACAGTTATTATGGGACCCAAAAGGCTTCCAAAAATCATTGGGAAGCGAATATTTTTTTTCTTTCATATGTCCGTGTCCCAGGCTAATGTACAGTTTATTGGCCCAGAACCATTCTGCGGTATATCATACTGTGCCATAAAAATGGAACTGAAATCTTGGGAAGCACAAAGGGTGATGACCAACTAGTTGGTTACAACGAAGTGTGTTCAATCGAAAAGGTTTATAATTCCAAATGTTACAATCAGTAATATGCTTTTATAGCTCAATAAGAGAGTTCTTTGTACCTATACTGGCCTAGTAACCGGACATTGCCCGACTAGATATCATTTGTAAAACATTGACCAGGTTTAGAATGATATCTGTAGCTTCTGTAACATGTAACGTGAAACCTCGGAACATCTGATCTGCAGTTGTGATGCTTTGTACAAGAGCAGACTTAAATTTTTGTACAATAGCTATATGCAACCTGAAAAAATTAGGACTGCAAACATGGTGACAAATGGTGATCAAGCTTTAAGAGCGGATAGTAATAGTAAACAGGGGTAAACTACAAAAGTTCTATTCAGTGGACGCGGTGGTTCTTCGCCCCAACAAAAAAAATCCTCGGTCCCTGTTGCCCATTTTAGGAGCTAGGCGCAGATAGTTGACCAATAGCTTGCAGGGCAGATACAAGAAACACGGAAACAAATTATGCTTTTGTAACTGGGACACAATGGCACCGGTAAAAATGTGGGAAGAAACTGTGGAAGGGAGGAGGTGATGACATTACATTCGTAGATCAGCCAAACAAAGGAATTCGTAAATCGGTAGCAGGTAGGGAAGATTACGCAATCCCAAAACATCTCTTCTCTCGCGGAATGGTAGAAGTAACGTAAAAGTATCCCATTATGTTCCAGTTTAAAAAAAAAATGAAGTTAGTTTTGAACCGCTATATAATTCACTTTGACTAGATCGGGCTGGATAGGAAAGTATCCTTCTTGCGAATGTTAGGGATGTGATATTTCGCAGCAATTATCTCGAACAGTGATATTTATTTGCAAACAAAAGCGGAGCAGAACTCGGAAATTGGTCTATTTCAATAGTATCAATTTCAATACGATACATTCAATACGTTTCAAATTCATAAAATGTATGCCTTCGCTCTTGAATAATAAATAGAATCGAAACTAACCACCCGGAACCGAAAATTTGACGACGCAGTGGTTAGGTTTACATACATAACTAAAACCAGCACAATGGTGGTGAAATCGAATAAATTTATTTTCGATCACATCGTTTATCATCCGCGAGCAATAAATGTTTGTGCCCCACACGACGCGCCACAGTGGGTGGTGGTGTTCTCATCATTCTGTAAGGGTGTTCACATATTCGATACCTTGCATGTTTGTGTATGTGGAGGGGATTTCATTGGATGCTGCAGCCAATTTCGATGAACGCAGACAGGACCTCAAACAACGCCATGTTTTCGGCAACAGCACACCCAAGGGAAAACTCGGTATAATGGGGCAGCCAGCATCGATCGGACGACGGACACGTAATGAAATTTGCCGTCGTTAGCCTGAAATTTGCACCGAAAAATGAAACCATTATTTCCTCGTCCCTCCACAATTAGATTAGTCTCGTCCCGGGCGGGACGGTCGGCTTTTATGGGATCGACCACTCGCTGCGAAGATAATGGTGTATCAACAGATTCGACGCAAAATGGTACCCCAAATGACAAATGCTGTCAATGATGTGATTTTAGGTAAATGTGAAATTGATTTAAAATTAAGATGAAAAAATAATATTCACTGATCAATATATTCCGGTTCATTGGCCAGGGGGTTTCCTTGTTGGTATAGTCATTGAACCGAGCGATGATTCGTTTTGGGAGGTGAAAATTCCTTTTTCTATACCTTTTTTAATATCACCAAACGCAACCTCCACCCGTCGAAGAACTTTCGGCTTGAATTGTTGATTTTCTGCTGGATTAAATGTAGTGGAAAACACTATTTCCCATTTTCCAAGCTCCCTTATCGTTATAATACCGGATAACTTCTTTTCTTGTACCAGGTGGCTGTACTGCTGCTGCTGCTGGTCTTGGTCTTGGTCGCAGGATATAGTTTCCAAAGTCCTCTTAAGGGGAAACCAAAGTGAAGAACAATCGAAGCCATAAGAAACCCCACACCAAACACACATACACATACACTGACAGAGTGGAAGCAATGCATAAGAAGCTGGCAAGCTCCAGCCTCCAACCCTGCTTTGTAATGTACTCTATCGGTTGAGCTGGGTAGGGTGAGGTGAATATTGCCTCCAACCACCCGGTAACGAGACTGCGGTAAGCGAAAACCACAGTTGAAATGCAGAAAGCCACTTCGGGTGCGATTTTCTGGAAGCATTTCCAGGGTAAAAAAGGATATGGGAGAGTATTGGACCCGCTGAGCGGCGGATAAAAAGCCAAGTTGTGAACTGAAAAAAAGTTTACAAGGCTCCATAGTTTGCTGGTTGATGTGGTGGATTGGTGGTATGGATGAAGATTGGAAAAAAAGGGAATGGATTTAGTGGTTGGGGAGAATATGCAATGCAATTTTTTTTTTTTTTACACTTACTTTTGGAACTTGTGTGAAAGTTGTTGCTGACAGCTTTTATGAAATTTTGTGTTGTGCAATGAAGCATGACTTACTAGATTGGGAAAAAATCAATACTCGAGTACTTTTGACGTAGACTACGTCTTACGGCAAGGGTAGGGTGTCAAATGAAAATCTAAAATTTTGCGACCGTCACGAAAAACCGTACGTTTTGTACGCGAATAACTCCAATAATCCACGATAGATTTACATGATTTCTTCTTCAATCGGTCGGAAATTTTACCGCGCTCCAATTTAATTGTCAAACATTTTTCTCAATCAATAGTAAACTATTGAAAATAACGCAAATATAAGGTGATGTCTTATAATGTCATTTTGCAGAGTAAATTTACCAAATTTCCTATCACAGATTTCAAATCGAAGCAAGGAACGTCTTGCATCATCTTCTTCTTCTTTGTGTTAGAGAAAGACTTTAACCAATCATGTCATTCTTCTCTCCATGTACGTCTCGCAGGCAGCTGAGAACGGCATAAGCGCACACATAGGAAAATTTTGTCTCAGTCGTTTGGCAGCATTGAAGCTGTGCGGAGCTGGTAGCTGATAGCTGGCCGCAGCTGCTTCATTTGCCGGTAGCGGAGTTGGTCGCAGAGGCAGCTGGTGGTCGCGTAGCAGCTAATGGTAATAAGTACCAAGGCTCTCCCAAACAGCAATCGTCGCGATGAGGTAAAATGGCGGATTATGGGGGCGCACAATCACGTCGGTTTGTGCAAGCCGCCATCTTACCTCATCGTGACGATTGTTTCGCCGCGACTTCGAAAACGCTGCTGTTTGAAGGAAAGCGTCTTTGGGGCGAGCAGCAGTAGGTGAAAATAATCTGTCCTTTTGAGGACAATAAATTAAAATAAAAGAGTTTTTTATTAAAGAACTAATTTTAGTTCAGTGCTCGATGGAGGGCGAGCCGTCGGTAAAAATTTTACCCAGCTGGTTGGCGCAATCCATAAATTGATAATCTATCCTTTTGAGGACAACTAACTTAATTGAAAAAGTTGTTTATACAAGAATTAAACTTTTAATTCATTTGGTTTGCGTGCCTAATATCATGGTGCCGATTCGTTCGCTGCAACTGCAAAACGCCTCCATGGAGGGCGAGCCGTCGGAAAAATTTTACCCAATTGGTTGGAGCAATCCACAAATAATCTGTCCTTTTGAGGACAACCAATCCAGTTCAGAGAGTTGTTTATATAAGAATTAAATTAATATTTCGTTGCGCCATTTAATCTAGTGCCGATTTGATCATTGCCAACAACTAATTGGGACGCTGGAGAAGGTCCTTAAACTCGAGGTAGGAAATTTATATTAATTAAATTTAAATCAATTTGACAAAGTGCATGTCATCATAGCAATTGGATATCTCTCTATGTTATCGCTCCCTGTTTTAATAAATTTCAACATAGTATTAATTGTATTCTGGTGATGAACTGCGCAGCGTGCTTTTACTGCATATAAACCTACTTCTGATATCGATACAACTAATGCGCTGAACATGTTTTAACGCGTGATTATTTTCTCAGGTGTTTATTTTATATTTATAAGAATTTATCATATATTAACTAACCTTTTCTCCCATACCCATTGCAAAGAATAATGATATTTTATAAAACTCACTCTCTTTCTTCTGCGAGATCGAATATGTTCATATATATTTCGATTTCCTTAACGTTTTAGCCATATTGAATTCACTAATTTACCTGATATTCACATAGAAACATGAATAATAATTTCACAAGAAAACCATTGACCATATTTTAGGTACGCATTTCACGTTATATTCCCAACTATGGCCTAATGTATTCATCACATAGTAAAATGTAGAATATAAAAGTTTTCAATGGAAAAGTAAAAGTGAGCGGTTGTGTATTTTTCGATGGGCTTATTCATACCAACACCTATATAACCAAATGAATATAGTGAGAATTTTAATGTATTGAAATGGAATGGCCGATTGATCATATGAGAAAGTCATTTAGTTTTTATAAAGTAGCTTTATATTTCGTATAGTATACCGAATATAGCCGAATGCCCAATGCGATAATATAAAGAAATGCCCGGAGCAATGAAATAAATAAACTTTACTGAAATTCGTTCGAACAAGAATCCTTAATGATATCCATATCCATCGAAAGTTTTCGACTTAATAATGTTGGTTGGTGACTTTTCATGGTCCAGTACAGCAAACGCCTAGTTATGCATGTCTTAGTAAAGGTATAACTAGTTGAATATCGTTTCTAGCTAAATTATTGTATGAGTTATAGTTAAAATTGTAATCGTGCGCTACATGATCTGAGTCAAGGGACATGTACCCTATATAACTTTACAACAACTGCAAGATAATTTTTTGTTTTTTTTTCTGTTTGATAAAACTTTCTGAACTTTGAACATTTTAAGAGACGCTTACACATCTGAAAATGTTGCAATTGATTATAATGTTTTCATAGCAATCACTAAACCTGTCGGATATCTTCTGATAACGAATTTTATCGTAATTTGAATTCTAGAGTATTTCAATGTTTATTATTACCCTTGAAATCCACAATTGATAAAATTGCAATCTTTGATTCTTTCAAGTTGAATTATGCAAAGGCATACTACAACTCAGATTGTATACAAATGATTCGAATGGTATGGTATTTAAATGGTGAATGTTGAAAAGGAGACAAGGTATCAGTCAAAATATATGTTTGTATTTCAGGGCCACCAAAGAGTTATAAAGAGTGTACAAGAGAATTTTCCCACATACTGACTTCATAAAACTAAACGGACCTTTTCAGGGCAACCAAATAATATCTCAAGAGCGTACAAAAGAATTTTATTACATACTGGCTTCAAAACGCTGGTCTAATGTCCCATAAGAGCCGCACCCGTCATATTGTGACATAAACTGCTTCTATCAGTAAGGGTAAGCAACCGGCACGAATAATTGAAACCCTTTTAACGCTAATAATAGCCACACAGAATTTGCCTGACATTATAATCCATCACTTGGTTTAACGTAGTCTTTGTCAACCGGTCGTGTCTTGCACACAACCCCACTGATTTTTTCAAACAGATGTATCTGATTTTGTAAACAAAGAGGGGAAGAAAGTTTCAAACGTAAATTTCTCCAAACTCTCAGCACCCACACGGAAAGTAGCATCACCATAATGTTAGATAAATATTATTCCTTGTGTTGGTGGACCTTGTTTGCATGAAAGAGCTAAGGGTTTTAAGAATTTAACGTTTATAATATATGTTTACGGATTAGTGGTCGAATGTCACAGACTTATAGTCAACTAGACTCTAAAGGGTGGAACTGAAAAATTTTGGTCAAACATGATTAAGTGCATACTTATTATTTTATTATATAAAGGTTCAATCTCTATTTATTTTTAAAGTTTCTCGTCAGCAAAACACAGGAACATTATTTGATTACGCTTCCGATTTTCCAAATGCAAACTGTCGGACTTTACCTTTTATACCTTCTATCAAATTTTGTATCGCTGTTCTATCCACCTTATTTGATGCTGAAAGTTCAAGGCAAATTAAACTGTTTTTCAATTCCAACTGTTGTTTGAGTTCTCTTAAGGTTTCTCTATACGATTGCCGTTTTGACGTTTTCCTAAAGTATGTTATTCAGCTCAAGTATGTTCTTATACACTTTTACCATAACAGATTTAAATTTCACGCTCACGTCCTAACCTTTGACTTGACTCCTACTATCAAGGTGTGGATAAGCTTCTCTTCTCTGGTTGTATGAATTTTTGTCCCCTTCTGCTTGAAGTTTTGAAACGAGTTTGGCTCTCCGACAATCATCCTCCATTAATGCCCAAAATTTCTCGATCGGTCGAAGCTCTGGACAATTTGGAGGATTAATGCCACAAGTGTTACATCCTTCAAAAAAGGATTTGCGTTTTTGATACAGTGGAGTAGAGTGACAGTTCGAAGACTGTCACCCTTTAACATCAACCTGATGAGTCAGAGGATCGCTCTCTTACTTAGTGGACGTGAAGTAGTGTAAACGTGTTTTAAGTTCTGGAAGAGAAACCCCCCCTTGAAATTATTAGAATATTATAACAAGGTATCACAATCATATTTTTCCTCGTACCGTTTCTTAGTCATTTTTGAGTAGTGGCAAGATGCCAAATCGAGCCAAAACAGGGTTTTGAGAATGCTGCTTTAGAAGTTCCGATATTATAATATCTTCTGTTCTTTAAGGAGTGTATCGAAAATAAGCTAACCACAAACTTTCTTTCAAAATATGTTGAAAACCTAAAATATCGGTTCCTACAAAAATTGATCCTTTATTGTACGAGGTTAAACTTGAACATAATGAAGACCGGATGAAATTTAAGTTATTCCTTCACGAATTTTCGAACTTTGGATCGAATGCTCTTCATCAAGTTCCGGACAGCAAATTGAGAGTGCTTTTGGCATAGTGAGCCGACGCTAAATTCGCCAACGCCGACGCCAAAACAGTGGAGGTGTACTATGCTTCTTATATAAAGGCAACAATCTCTTCTGGAGACACTAAGATCGATAGATTTCCGCATTTATATTTCCGGTAGTGTAAAAAATGGTTGACTTCAAACCACAGGAACATATTGCTTGCCAAACCAGTACCTTTCGACCGAATTTTTCCACTTGAATCGACCTGTCCGCATCGCTCACATCCTCCCCAACGACGGCAGTAAAGTATTGTGGACCTGGGAGGGTTTTTGAATCCACCTTTACATAGGTCTCATCGTCCATCAAAACGCATGCATCCGGACGCTGCAAAAGACGCGAATACAATTTCCGGGCCCTTGTTGCTGCTCGCTTCTTCTGTTCTGCACTTTGTTTCGAGATTTTCTGCTTCTTGTAGGTCTTCAGGTGGTTTCGCCTCTTGATACGCTGGATCATTCCGACACTCGTTCCTGCTTTTTTGGCCAAATCACGTATTGACATTTAATTTGTTCTTCATGATTAGTGATAGCACTTTCTGCTCCAGTTTCGGGTTGGAAGAACCGGGTTTTCTGCCTCTTCCTGGTAGCTCATCCAAAGAATAGTGTTCCCCACTAACACTCGCATGATGAATTCCAAACCGCTTCGCCAATTTTCGCACAGTAATACCCTTCTCACTTAGCCATGTGTCTAGAAACTTAATTTTCTCTTCCTTTTCGTTACGCGACATTTTGAAAACGCAGAATTTGAACCGCACAAACAAGTAAACAAAAGAAAGCTAACAGTCAAACGCACAGCATGCAGTGTTCAGAGCATAAAAAACCATCACAAATACATGCGTACATCGCAAATGTATGTGGATACCTTATATTCGATACACTCCTTATACTTCGATTCTAGGCTTCCTTTGTCCTTCGTAGGGGTTGAATTTATAACCAGAGATTAGTGGAAAGTCAGACTTCACGTATGTTTCATCCTCCTGTATGATGCAACCTGTATTTTTTATTAACAACGAATCATATAGCTTTCGGGCCTGACTTTTCACTTTTTCGGGCCCTTTATCATCTCGGCGAGGTTTCTTCTGGGCTTTGAATGACCTTAGTTCACATCTTACTGTGATGTCCTGCACAGTTGATTTAGCTACATCCACTTTTATGGCAACATCTCTGACCGACAAATTGGGCTACCTCCGCTTGGCTACCTCTGAATCATTTTGGTTTGTTGAAATTGACATTCAACACAGTGTGTTGCGTCTCCCCGACCGAATTCGCAATTGTTTTCTGTGAACGATTAGCATTTTCTTACCTCTGTCAAAATAAGATTTCGCAGCTCCTGTTGTCGAGACGCCATTTTCAAAACTTCAATTTAAAAGTAAACAATATGCACGTTGACGCAAAAGTAAAAAGATCCACTGACAGCTAAACCATACACTGAAAGAAATATTTACGTTGACTCAAACCAATGACGCGATAAATATTTCCGAATACATTAACAAACCAATGAAAGCTGGGGCAGGGCCAATGATGTGTATACAGGTGGAGAAAAGCAAGGTGTTTGTCGATATAAGTAAAGAAAAATGGATAAATAATCCATATTTCGGGTAGTGACTTAAAACTCCAAAAACAAGCGAATGATAACAAAGCAAGTTAAGTTTTTGTCCGCATCCTTTTAGTGCACAAAAAGGTATTTTTCAGCCGAAACCTTTTAAAAACTATAGCAATTACCGAAAATAAAGATTCCACCTTGTGATTTGCTGCTGTTGTAAATTGTTGTTTTTGGAAATCTACGTCACGCATGTTTACAAAAAACAGGCTGTGCATCATCTTACGAACACAATGACAGTATATTGCATTACACTAATACAACTTAACCACTTCTTCTCCACCTGTATAGACCTCATTGGGGCAGGGCAACCCAAAACCGCGAAAAAAGAATAAAAGCCTGATAGAGTCCTCGTATATTCAGAAAAGCACGAGAAACGGTAGAGGAAAATAATGCGCATTGTGGTACCTCGTGACCTTAATCCTCCAAACTGTCCGGAGCTCCGACAGATCGATTCATATCAATATAAAGCATCTGCTCAAACGTTTGCATTAATATTTCCGACATTGCCGATTTTTCATGGGTTTACTTCACCCGCACTGACGAAACTTCCCATGCAGCATCAATCATAGTAACCCATGAGTCAGCAGACAAAATTTGACAGCTCTACCAGTCAAACTGTAATAGTCATGGCAAAAACAGTGTAGCGTTCAAAGAACGCCACCCCGCGGCGTCGAAAAAGGACATCGTGCGGCACTTTGGCATCTATAACATCTTGGTACTATTATACAACAATCAGAGCATCGAAAGAAAGCCCGGTTCCGGACGGCCGACGACCCTGATCGACAAGAAGCTCGAGTGGATGCTGAAGAGGAAGACCGAGGAAAAAGTGGCTACATCGCTGAGTGCGTTTGGCCGGGAGGTCAGTTCAACCTGCCAAACAGTAAAAAAAGTATTTGCCGAACATGAACATACATGTCAGTCGCATCCACTGGTTTCGGACTCGATTATCCCGGCGAATCGCGACGTGGCGGTGGTGATGGACGACGAAACCTATCTCACCCCGGATGGCAACGACTGGCAGGGCACTTCGTATTTGACTTCCCCCACGAAGGAAGTGAGTTCCGATGTGAAGTTCATTTCACACACCAAGTTCCCCAAGAAGGTTCTGCTGTGGCTGACAATCAGCGAGAAGGGGCCGCTCTTCTTTTGCTCCGGACTAGCCGTGAACGGGAAAATTTATACTGTAATAGTTCATCAAGAAATACCATATGGGCAAAGACGCGGTGTTTTGGCCGGATCTGGCGTCGGCTCACTACTCAAAGCGATCGTTGGAGGAGATGGAGAGGCTAAATATCGATGTGGTACCCCAGTCGACGAAACCGCCCCATGTTCCCCAGCAGCGTCCCACCAAGAATTTCTGGGCTAACCTTAAGCGTAAGATCTACTCCAACAATTTTGCCGCGAAAACTGAGGAGGAATTGATAGATAAAACTAAGAAAGAACTCAAAAACATGCCTACACGTATGTTTTCGTTCGCCATGGCGAATGTACCGGTTAACTGCCGGAAAGCCGCTCGCAAGGGAGTCAATTTTTTTGCAAGTATGCTAAAATAATTACCTTCCATGGGAAATTTATCAAAAGCAATTATCTGTCTTAGCTTTTTGAAGCACCAAAAAAGTCCATTTTTTTAAATGCAAACGTCACTACGGAGGGGTTTCAGAGTTCAATAATCACTAGTTATTTTACACTTTGAACTATGGAATCTTACCCCAGGACAAGTTACGAATATACCCAAAAGGTATTTGAGTAATTACGACGGTGCTGAAAATCTCGACTCCCACTATGTATATATTCGAATTAATAATCCAAAGTTAATTTTTATTGGTTATGTTTGACATTACCAACTCAGCTCCTCGTTCTCTGATAGAAGTGCAGTGCTATTCAGCATTAAGAAATGAAGGTGACTGACATTTAACGTATTTACTATGTTTGTACATCCGCTGAACATGTAAACCTCTATTACAATGGAGGTTAAAAGATTAAACATATTTGCCTTTCAATTCATGCTACCCGTGCACAAAAACCGAAACCGAATCAAAATTCTTTCTTTGCTCAGTGCGCTACAGTACTAAAAGAAACTGTTCCAGGACGATAAATAGCCAAAGGGCTTTGATGTGACACTGGGCAAACACAGACATCAATGTACCTTTATAGTGAATACGAAGCTACCGTGTTTCCTCATCATCATCATCATCCTCACCCGGCCAGAACACTGATTCCAAGTCGTCATGTCGGGCCGGGATCCCTGAAAGTTATTTCCAAGCATTTGTACGTAAACAAAGGCGATGATTACATACTCGTGGCGGTGGAACTTTGAGTCGGTTTTCCATTATACGGCGGATACACAACGTCAACGCCCCTCGGGCAAGGGGTATATACATATGTATACATATCCTGGTGCTTGTCTGATGGCCTAGATTTAAACGTAGCCAGTACATTAAATCAAATGACTGTTGCTCAATCGGGCGATCTACATATATACCTACATGGCCCATGTCAGATCGTCACCGAGTGATTATTATCAGTAAGTTGGTTTGAATTGTACTCGGGTGAAGAATAATGAATAAATCATCAGATAGAGAAAAAGATAGTGATGAGTGGTGGAGATTGTATATGATTTGTATTCCACGTACAGGGCCTCCCTTAGTTCCGTTGGTAAAGGCTGAGCTACAAACCAAAACCATGTTGGAGGCTCGGGAGTTCGACTCTCGATACGAACATAATTTGCAAAGTGAATCAATATTGGTATTCGGAATTTTGGATTCGTAAATCGCTTGAAAAATGTATTATACATTCTTGGAAAAACTTCATTTTGGAATGAATTCTCATTTTCAATTTGACACCAGCTGTCGTTGGTATGATCTGGATTAAAATGTAACAATCTGCAGTTCTATCGTCACGTCCGGGTCATTCAAGATCCAGTGCCGTCATAAATCCGTTGGTGTGCTTCGTGACGATTGTCACAACCACGACTGTCATAATTAATCCTCATTGTTGAAAGCTCCAAACGTTTATCCCAAATTTTCCTTTTTCCTCAAGAAGAGAGAGAGGGGAAAAACGTTTTCACCAAATGCAGTACCCGCACAGCAAACAGTCCGTACAAGAAAATCCTTCTTACGGCTCATTCACGCAAACACACCATCAGAGACCATATACCAGGGAAAATTACCGACCCACACAATATCCTTCTCACTCCGCTGCCGCACACAGCCAGCACACGGTCATGTGGGGTTTGTGTGCGACGAAAAACACCGAAATGCTTCCTACTTTGCAACATCATCGCCATCATTATTAGCGACGGGCTCTCGTTCCGGCGAACAAGCACCTCTCCACTCGATGAGATTTTGATGTAATGCTAATTAAAATTTAATCAAAATCCTCGCTGGAATAAATTTCCTTTTGTCTGCCGTTGCTGTTCAGCAACCAATTGCCGGGCATCAACCGTTGTCGCCACTGTTGGCCTTTGGGGTACGGCGGAAATTCTGACCATAAAGTTTAACACTTTTTAAAAAGTTTTCCTGGTATTAAAACTTTCTTCAAAATATAATAATGATTATTAACCAACAATATAAACTATGAAGAAATTCTCCGATTTTGTACACAATGTTGATAGGGTTTGACAAATTAAGCAGGAAAAGTCCCGGAAACATTTCTGATCTTGTGCCGTTCTGAAATGCATCTGCCATTTTTATGTTACCTTAAAATTCAATTCATACGTAGAAAGAACATCTTCAACTCAATAGTTGAACCATTGACAAACGATTGC
Organism: Aedes japonicus; assembly: GCA_034211315.2. NCBI lineage: Eukaryota > Metazoa > Arthropoda > Insecta > Diptera > Culicidae > Aedes > Aedes japonicus. The sequence goes on from JASCZW010000919.1 coordinate 191,230, forward strand.
CCGTCTTACCCCCAGATCCCCTATGGTGCTGTGAAGGTGAAGTCTAGTCGCAGACCCAGGAGAACCAGAAATTATCGATTTACTTGCTGTGGGAGTGTATGTTTGGGGCTGCAACGTGCTTTTATGATGGAAAGCATTACTTGCTTTTCACGATGGATGGATCTTTTGAGGATCGGATTGAAAGGATGACGTGAAGACTTATTCTACGTGAATTTCATATCGCTTTTATTTTCAAACTTCTAGATCCGGCATAGTTGTTTGGAAATTGTGAACATAGTCATTGTTAATCACAAAACATTGAACATGCTGTGGAGTTTTCAAGTGCTCTCTCTAATACATTTATACAACCTTAAGCTGTACAAAAAAAGATTTGACTATTCATACACTAAGTTTTTTTTTTTACACGAGTGATACGTTCCACTTATACTATGATACCGTGTTGGCATGTGTTACCTTTTCATACAATGGTCAACATAAAGTTTTTAAAGTTTTGAGTATATACACCAAAAAATTTTTTTGAAAAACTGCCATTTGATTACTTTTTACCCAAAACGTAAAATGTGATTCGAATTAGGTCGAAAAGTCTGGAATTAATGCCGGAAACAAACCATGTAAAAAAAACGTGTAAAAATACACCTTAGTAAATAATAATTATCCAAACCATCAACAAAGTCTCTTTTTCAGCTTTGTTTACCTGTTTTAGTCGAATGTTTATATTGCATATAAGGATTATATCCAAACTAAACTAGCAACGCTTATGATACCCTCACACATACACGCGTAAGACTATCGGTCTGAGCCTTCCTACATTTGACGCGTTCATCTGTCAACAGCTTGATCAGCTCCTGAACTTTCGGTAAACAGTGATCGTTTTTGAGATGCCACAAATCTAAAAGAGTGTTAAAATTCAACGTGGTGGACACGAGGCTTCGTGAGAAGGGTGTCTCGATGAACAAAATAGTGGATCGTTTCGACAGCATAAAATTCATAATCAAGAAGTTGGGGATCGATGGGTTGCCAAGAAGAGAAAGAGAACCAAGTCCAGCTGACCAAAAATTGGATCGGAAGGTAGTGAACCTCACCTCGACGACACATGTCGATTCGAGGTTGAAATAATCAAAAAGCACAACAACCTGAAGCAAAATGAAGTGGTGAGCAAAAATCCTAGGCTAGAGGTGAGCAAAAAAACTAGATCCAGAATGTTTTTTCCGTCGGCCTATTTCCTCACATGGTGACAATCACCGACGCTAGGTGGACGACACCTCATGAATATGAGCCGAGACCAACAGCTTTACTTCCCTTCCAAAGGAAGACGTGACCAGATTTATTCGCCTCAGAAAAACCACCAACGTCGACTGGGATTGAGAACCCAGTCCCACTGGGGTGCCAAGTAGCAGTCACGCTTACCACTACACCACCGACGCTGGCAGATCCTGAAAGTTAAACAGCCTACTTTTCCAACAACTGTCTGCCTGAGTTTTGGTAGGACATCACAGAAACCGCTGACCACGCACGGGTGAGTTGTTGTGAATTCTCGCGTTTTTTTTCGTTTATTAGTTTAAGTGTTTTTGTGTGATAAATTTAATCGGTTAATATTAGTAATAACTATGGAGTGTTCTAGAGGTTTCTGGTGTTGTTAGTGAGACGTGAAACTGTATTTCAATTATCTTATATCATTTGTGTTCTAACAAGCAGAAAGGTTTTTGTGTGCTCTGTATAATTTTCAAGGTTTGCATTTTTTGTATTGTTCGGTTGCACGAATACAGGTACGACGAGCTCAGCGCACTATATTTTGTTTCGGTGACCCATTGTCCGGTGGCCTGATATAAAACTGCAGCTGGATCGAGAGAAGTGATAATAAGTAATGACCTCAAATAATGAGGTTTGAAGGAGCGCATGCTCCAAAATGTTAAATGTACGGTGGTATGCAATCCAGGAAAAGAGCGACCATGAAAGATGGACAAAAGATGGCTTAACTGGAACCGGAATGTAATTGTGAGGCACTATACCCTGGTCAAGGTAATGCGGGGCGAAACCGACGGTCAAAGGTAGGTCGTTATTAAGTGTGTTGGAGAGAGCGAGAGAGAGAGAGAGAGAGAGAGAGAGAGAGATAGAGACAGAGACTTGTGAGTGGCTCCAACAGCATCCTTACTGTTGGTTTAAATCGGATCTCAAACTCGACGTATTAATGTACTCTTATATTCCATTGAAATGAAACACCAATACTTGTGAGTGACTCCAAATCCTCATACTCGACGTATTAATGTATTCTTGTATTCCATTTAAATAAACCTTGTATTCCATTTAAATTTTAAGTTGTCCCAACTGCAGCCTTACTGTTGTTTGAAATCGCTTCTCAAACTCAATGTGTTAATGTATTCTTTTATTCCATAGAATTAAACCACTCACACTTGTGAGTGGCTCCAACAGCATCCTTACTGTTGGTTTAAATCGGTCCTCAAACTCGATGGTTATACCTATTTTAAAATTGAATTGAATTTATGATATTGAGGACTCCAAAACGCGTCCAGAATCGCAAACGTCTTCGGCGAAGATGTGAGAATCTCTAAAAAGGTGAATAAATTTGGCCAGAATGTTCTCGTATGGCAGTCCCTTGCGGCTCCAACTTATCGATTTTCAAGCTTTAATTGATGGGGGCGGTGTAGTGGTTAACATCCATACCTCACACGCCAATGTCACGACTTCGACTCTCACCCCCGGACAAGTTACGAAAATACCCAAAAGATATTTAATTAACTACGACGGGAGATGAACCAGCCCAGGTCTGAAAATCTCGATCTCGATCTCGAAAAAAACAGACAAAAAACAAAAAGAAAAGCTTTAATTGATCATTGATCATCCCACCTTATACAAGCAGGACAAGGTCCCTCTTTTGTTTGGCCAGATTTGGCGTTATGCTAAAACAACAGTTCAATGGATGCAAGAAAATGGAGTAGATTTCGTTGAAAAAGACATCTTCCTAGCTTTTCAAGGTTATTGTTTTCATAATTAGCTGATTGCTTGTTCGCCAACATCCACAGTTATTAATTAAGAGCTTTCGATGCCAGGTATCATTTTAGCATGGCTGTTTGGCAAGTACAATCATACCCTATGCCCAGGGGGTCGATAAATTTTCCCTAACGAAAAATTCCTAGACCAGACCGGGAATCGAACCCAGCCACCTCCAGCATGGTGTTGCTTTATAGCCGCGCCTTTACCGACTGAGTTAAATGAAGACCCCCTTAGGGAGAAGAAAGACAATTGAACGCTACTGGGCTATCGTCAAGCTCAACTTCTAGATGAGTGGTAAAGAGAGCAAAACAATGGGAATAGTTAATACAAAAAACGTGACATGGGAGGGGGACGGGGGTTACAAAAAGTCACTTTTTGCGTGACGTAATTAATAAACGTTCCCAATGTGATGTTGAACATTGAGTTAAATTTATGCACATTGCCAATCTAAGGATCAATGACAAACTAAAAGTTTAGTCGTATAAATCTGTCTCATGACCTACTAGTTGCCAATTTTGTGATCGTAGCAATTGACATGTTTTGGTTTTTCTAGAGTGGATGGGTAAAACGAAGGAGCGGGTTGAGGAAATTGACGTTTGCAGCAAATCGTGAACTGGCCTATTTCAATTTGCTTTTGCACACATGCACGGAATCGCACTCATACAAAATTGTTAGTTTATGTATAGATTGCGGAGCTGAAGAAAAAACAATCTTGATCGGAAAGCAATCCGCATGCTTTTAATAAATCGCTGCAATTGGGAACTTTATTTCATGGCTATGAAATTTTCTGAGTCCAATGGTAGTTCCTGAAGGTATGTTGTAGATCATAAGAAAGCAAAGGGAGTCTCGTCTAAATACTGGCAGTTCTAAATATAGATTGCATACAGCTTCATCGAATGTCCCAGGTGTTGAATAAACTCCTTAAGCCCCGTTCCGTACCCTATGCCCAACTGCCTGAAATTTATCAATTATACACAATGCATAGTACTGTTCCCAGGGATAACGTGCTACTCAAATCTCTTTGAGTGCATCACGCGCTGCTACGAGACAGCACATTAAATTTCGAAGAGACGTGAAAGTGCAGTCTGTACTCCCGTGCACCCTTGTTATGCTGTGCGCTCACAGTTTCCATACAAAAACCGTTTTAAAGAGCTAAAAAGTTTTTCGTAATTTTCAAAAGACCCGACTAGTTTGTGAATTACGATTTTGATAAAATTTTCCCTCTATGAACCTCTCCCTAGTAGCAAACTTGTTGCCACTCAGTTGAGATAACATAAATATGACTTGCTAAGTCATAATCAAGTTACTACAACTAACTATGATCGTAGTGTGCTACTTGGGCTACAATGCCTTATTGTTACTAGAAGCAAAATTTTTCATTTTGATACCATTAACCAAACCATGAGCCACAGCACAGAGTAAATCACAGTGCATTACTCTTTATCTCTGAAAGAGAAGTACATGCGCGGCTTTCTGTCTTTCGTGCTGCTACAAAATCTCTCACACGTTCGTTTTGTGCACTCTTCTGAAACTGGAGACGCACACTTGAATTTGGGTGAATTTGAACTACTCTGTGTATTCGACAATCCCTTACTGTTCCAATACCATTTTGCAGTCTTCTAGGTGCAGCCTAGCACAGATGTTTGATGAAGTATACACTCTCAAATGAACACTCTCTTGAAGTGCGCACATGCACTCATCAAAATGAACATGAACACGAGCGTAAGCTTCGTGCTCATGTTTTGTGCCATGTTCGCAGCGGCGCTCACAGCCGCGCTCAAAACATCTATGTTTGCGCATGGTTCAGCTTCATATCCGAAAGATTGTTTTTATTCCCTTTTGCTCCTTGCGACGTTCAATACACTAAAACTGTTTTCGGTCGGACAGAGATTTCATCAGAAGCCGCCCGGTTTTCAATCACCCTATAAAGGTTTGATAGCTTTGTGCGTAAGTTGTTTATTCGCGTATATTAGATCTTCTCTTCCGAAATACCGATCCAAACGGTAAATAATCAATGAAGATAACGTTCTTTTGAGTCTGAAAATCAGTTCTTGATATTTCGTATATTTCCTCTGGTTGAAACCTTACACAGTTCCATGAAAACTAGATTTTCAATCTTGCAGAACTCGGAAATATTTGGTAGGTTTGTGTCTTATCGAATCTAATAAGACCTATATAGTTTTATCCCGCAATGGAGTGTTTCATAATTCACGATTTCTAAAAATGTTATTATTTTTTGAATATGTGTAACTTTTGACCCTCATGACCAATTTTTAAGATTGACTCTTCAAATTAATCCTAAGTTTGAGAAAAAATATAACAAAGGTACCTGATTGCTTACTTTCTGTGAGAAAAATATATAAATGTGTGAACTATTCGGTACGTGCCAAAAATAAACCCAACAGATAATTGGGGTACAATTTCGAAATTTGCGCATGCGGTTGGCATCAGAACGATTAGGCCCTTACTTATTTTCACTTGCAGACTGTTTCTCAAAACTTATTTCTTCCTGGAAGTAAAACTTTATCCAACGAATCGTTAGCACATCAGAATAACTGTTCATAGCAGTACGTATTGGAATATGCATGTTCGAACATCAAAACATTGTCCGTGATAGAAAATTTCTTGAAACATTCCGGAACGCAACATTCTTTAAAATTTTCCCACGCCGATTGATGAATATGTACGCAACATATTTTCATCTCTTATTTATAACAGTTTGAATACTTGTGTAAATAAAATGTCAGTCGTGAACATCTCTAGCTGATAAGAGCAAAAATCTCAAAAATAAATCAATCACGAAATGATTGAGTTATTAGCGTCCGGTGTTTCAATTTTTCGTGACAGTAACCATTTGTAAACTGTACCCAATGGACCAGGTATGCAACGAAGAGAAGATTACAATTTGGCATTTGGCTGCATTTGAGTTAAAAACCTTCGTAATCCCGTTAACCTCGGTCTAAATTTAGCCTGCAAAACAAGATTATATGACATCAGATTTTATTTTCGTTATTTTCAATAGTAAAAAATTGTTGGCGGATAATGTTTGATTGTTTAATTGATACGCGGGAAAAGTTCCCACCGATTGATGTAAACATCTCGAAAATCTATTCAGCATTTATTCAGATATAAGCGTTTAATTTGTAACAATATTTCGTGGCGGTCGCTAATTTTTAGATTTTCAATTGACACCCTACACTTGCCATAAGACGTAGTCTACGTCAGAATACAATCAGCCTTTGTCTTCACCCATCGGTGATCGAGCAGAGGCACCTACAATTACGCTTGAGCTCGAGTTTTACGCCTGATGTTCAAACTCAAGTTTTGCACTTGAGCTCGAATCTGAGTGCAAACACGTCGCGTTCATCTGTTGCTCTCATGTTCGATGTGCTCGATAAACACAAACATGAGAAGGAGAGCGCGTATTCGATGAACGCGCACTGGTGAGAGCCAAGCTCAAGCTCAGCGCCGCTCGTGTTTTCGTGAAGACTGCCATTGTGGTTGATTAATCACTTCATTGTTTGCAGCTTATGTTCAAAATATTGAAAACTAGTATAAAACTCTTGGATGAACATATTTTTTCAAATGCTATAAGTCGTAATGAATAGTGTTATTTGTCAAAATACAGTTCATTTACCACCACTGGCGTATAGCCACTACAATCAACGCAATGGTGACTTCATCCCTGGCGTTGTCCGTTAAGGTTTTTTACTCCCAGTCGTTTGGACGATCGAAACATTACAATTATTTTTGATGAAGTTGCCATTCTGGGATTTATACATTTAAAAAATGAACAAAATTGTGACTACAATTTCTGTTGACAGATATTCGTGAGGATTTTTGTGTAAATTAGTGTTTGTCACCTCGATGGAAAAGCTGAATATTACAGATAGATAGATGGCAGATATAAATACATATATTATATTCTATTACGTAAATTTCACACATTCATTCAATAACAAGAGTGAGGGGAGAATACTGGGTGCCAGATGAAGTGTAGGCTGGATGAGGGATTTGTGGGTATCTGGTCCAAGTCATGGATGACAATTATGCCTTCCTTGATGGAAATGATTTGATCGAGATCAGTGAAGGTCTAACTTTCTTCCGAAAGTGTACAGTGAATTTGCTAACCCTATTTTTGACAAACCACTAGACTGAAATCGTAATGTATATTGCTTACTATTCATTATCTGTAATAAGAGCTTTTCTCTATCCTTTCCGTGGGTTTTGTGTAAGTGCTTCTGTTTACTGATCTACACCACCAGTTTTGGCCCTTCATCCAACGAAATCCAACGAAAGATTACAGGTACGTACAGTTTGATCTTGCCATTAAGAGAAACTGTACCATAGGCATGTTCTACACTGGTGATGGCTTCTTATCACATCACATCACTTCACTGAACATTAATTTTAGTTTATATTACAAAACCGAAGGTAATATTGGCAAATCCATTTGTTGTTTTCTGCTACGAAACTGATTTGTTCTTTTTATGAAGATACATTCGTAATAAATGGCACACGCGCAACTGTCAAAAGCACGAAGCTTTTGTTGACACAGAAAGAACATTCGTACATTTTACGAATACAGTACAAAGAGCTACAAATTAAAAAGAAACGTCTCTCTGGTGGTTGCATGGAGGACTGACAGATCTACTTTATCAACTCAAAATGTAATTGACAAAAAAGCGCAACCACGGGGAGTTGTCCAGCGTTTTTTTTAAATGTTTATGACATGGGGTTCGAACCTGCATATTTGGAAAGTGCTGATTCTGAATCCATGGTTGATCTCACTAGGTGAACATGTTTGATTAATGAGTATGAAGTTATAGCTCTCGGCAGCGCTTCAATTTTTATTTTGGGTAAGCGAACAGCGATTTGCTGGTCATCACGAAGTTCATTTTGTGCATTTTACAAAAAGGTGTAATGATAGCATTTCACCAGATGAAAAGCATTATGAAAGTTTCATACAATGTTCGAGGCATTTTTACTATGTACAAAATCCATGTTTACGAAACGCGTGAAAGCTACTTTAAGAAAATAAATTTTTAGTGTTCAATTATCGTAGCTTTAGGACACGTTGCCGCTTAGCAGTCTAATATATAATATTTTAGTAGATAATGAAACAAGGCACTGCATTGATCTTTAATACTTGATGTAACATCTAAAGTGACAAATAATAGCAAATAGATTCAGTCAATCAGCTTAAAAATCCCAGGCAAGGCCAGGTACCCCCAGCTAGTTGAAGATATGTTGAAACATCTTTTTAACCTCTAACATCTTGCTCGGCCCCTCCAAATAATAATAAAAAAAAAACCAACGCCCGAAACTTGCCAAACTGAAAACATCAAATTAAATTTCTCTTTCCCGTATTAGATAACCGCAAACATCACCAACACGACACCCCAACCAAGCTCATTTAAAATTTTATGGCGCGTAATTTTCGAAATGGCAATTCGTTGCGAGGCATTATTTCAGTTAGAGTGAATTTAAAACCCTTTCGCATAAATTTCGCTAACGACCGTCCTTGACAAATGACAATCGCCTCGCCACTGCTACAGCCTGACTCCGAAAGCTTGGTTGTACATACCTACATGTACAATTCACATTCTTGGTCACATTTCTGATACAATATAAGCTCTAGGCGGGTGATGTGTGTTCACACGAGTGGGTTAGAGCGGGAAATATACGAGGAAGGAGTTGAATAAAGTTATAAAAACCTGCTATAAAAATCCTATGTATGATGGATGCGCTGCTCCAACGTAACTTCACTCATTACGACAACAACGGTGACGAGGCTGCTTCTGCTGCTGTTGTTGTTGCTTCTGTGATTTATCCTTTATCTTCATTTCCACATCATGTCAAGTAGACAGAAACACAACACAGATGCTGTCGCTGATGTTGATGATGATGATCTCAGGCTGCAAAAGTTTTGTTTTATATAAATTTGAAAACCACGCTCGGCTGTAGCGGTATCTGATGCTGTTCTTTTGCTTGTTTCAAGAACTCTTTTCTCTTCAACACGTCAAATCTTTTCATACGGAGAATTCACTTTTTCCACTTGCTTTATTTACACACTCGGCGATCCATTCCTCTGCTTTTCTTTCTTTTGTTCGATGCTCCACAAAACTTTTTTCTTTCAGTTATTCACTTTTATTTTACAGAAAAAAAATCACCATTCGAATCGTTTCACTCACTTTAACTTTGTGATAGACATGAAAAAGTAGCCAGCAAATCACGAAAAAAAACCCATGTATGTGGCTTTAGTGTCATTAACTTTCGTTCTTCAGCCCTCCAAGATCAGGATGTTCTTGCCGTCTATCAACTTTTACCACTTTTGGTTATGTGTAACACAAGCGACAAAACTAAAAGCCCTGGAAAACCAACCATCCAACCGAGTTGTACATATCACTCCCTACTAATGTGTTTTGCTCATATCAAACTGTTTTTTGTTCATTCCCCTCCTCTCTCTTCAACGATGTTTCCAGATACCTTTTTTCTTATTCTTCGAAATCAGCATCCACGTGTAGTTTCATGCTCATGTCACTCGAGCACATGAGCCGTTTGGAGGAGTTCACAGCAGGCAGCAAAAAATGAGGTGTTATTTATGATGGAAATCTCAAAGATTTATCACCTTGGTTTTTCTTTTTGTTAGTATTTGTGGTGCTGTGCAGCTGGTTCGACTCCGGAACTGAGACAGGAGTCAGCACAGATTCACTCACCGGAGGCACACATACAAAGTTCTCCGGCTTTAAGCGTCGCTACACACGTAGTTAATCCCGGTTGATGTTCAAGTAGCTTCTAGGTTGCTGCCTCTGGTTCGGAATACACCACCTGATGGGATCACACAAGGAAACAGGGTCGAGCATACAGAGTGAACGTGCCACCCCCAAATCTCTCTACACCGTTTCCCTCTCGCTCTATCCCTAGATATGACCACTAGAACAAGTTTAATGGTGCAATTTTTCACCAATCCTAATACCTTGTCTCACTTTTTGTGGGTGCATAATCACCGAACGGCGCTTGCGAATGGGAACAAAACACTACAGTGTTTTTAATATCTTCCGCTTTTTCACTGGTTTCAGGATGTTGGGGTATTAGAGATGTATAATCCGTCGTCGATGACCGTCCCCAGTTGTCCAGAGGTGAACTTCCTAAGTCGCTTGTTCTTCACAGGTTTCGGTATTCGTTGGGCACTGTAAAAAATAGTAGGAATCAAGAGTTAGTGAAACAGGTACCTATTAGTTTTTGTTAACTGGAAAAAAACACTAAACTTTTTTCCAATAAGCAGCAATTCCATAAAAAATGATTTACGATCTCTCAGAATTTCAAAATAATTTGTAGTTTTGTTGGTTATCTAAAATATTAGACCCATTTAGGGGTGTCCATTTCTGCTTTACGGTGCCCCGAAACATTAATATTTTTTAAAATGCAGTTTTTCAAATATTTATATCATTTAACATATAACACCATTTAACATACTACATCAGCTCGATTTTAACAACTTAATACGCAAATCTAAGGTTATGAAAAGTTCTTTTTAAAAAAAATAAATACATACACCTTGACTACGATATTCATTATGAAAACATGGACTAGATTTGTTTTTCAAGGTCTCAGGACCAAAGAGTTCCCTCGTTCATAGTAACTTGCAAACCATGCGTTCCCGTCAATTATAGTGATTTTTAAAAGTTCATTTATTTTTTGAGAGCTAAGGGATTGAAGTTGTGGGAAAAAATAATTCAATAGAGAAATACAAAATGCCTTACGAGAGATTGTGTGAGTTCATAAATATGATATATGTATGCTTAAATTTGACTTTATATTGCTCTTCGCAGCACATCCTTTTATTACCCATGTACGAGACGTTTTATTTCAACATAGAGACTGTTCTGAAAAATATAAATACACTTTCTTTCTCAAATAAAAAAGCCAATACTTTGATCGTTGATTATTTTATTTTCAAACATAGTAAATAACAATGCGTTTATTTCCAGCTTCATTTCAATTTGCTTGATTTTTTGTAGGATAGGTGCGTTCTCTAACTTTTCCCTTAACACTAATCATAAACTTATGCACAGTGCTTTCTCCTACCACGTTCACCACCTTTGGCCAATCTTTCTTAAATTTTTCAACACTTTCCGCTAGTTTCATGTGTTTTCTCAGCTTCGCCTTCGTCAAAGCCCAGAAAGTTTCGATTGGGCGAGTCTCTCGGCAGTTTGGTGGATTCATATCCTTTGCTACGATATTGTTCCTTTTGTACCACTCTAGTGCATATTTAGGGTAATGGCAGGAAGCTAGATCAGGCCAAAAAAATTGTAAGCTTGTTATGCTGTTTGATCAAGGGTAGCAACCTATTCGCAGACACTCCTTCACGTAGATTTGACAATTCTTTGTGTCTGTTGTAATGAATGGACGAGATATATTTCCACATCCTCATATGGCCTGCCACACCATTACCTTCTTGCCGAATTTTTCGATGTTAATGGCTTTCACTGATCAAGGAACATCCTTTCCCTTCGGCGAAGTATAAAACTGTTGTCCCGGTAAAGTCTTATAATCGAGTATTATGTAGGTTTCATCGTTCATGATAACACATCCCGATGTTTTGGTCAGCAATTTGTCGTACAGCTTTTGAGCCCCACAGATAAAAAGAAACATTGAATATTCTGCGTTATCTAATGCACATAAAGGGAATGCTAGATTTGCCAGAAAATAATGGGATATTTCATGTAAATTTAAGCCAGATAACGCCTGAATCCAGCCTGTTGTATGAAAGATTGCCAATATTGTTGTATGGCATATGAAAAGTTGCAAACAATTTCGTTGTTTACGCTTTCTTTAGCTTGGATTTAAACGAGGGGATATTTTACACTCTTGTTAAAATTAATTATTTTTATCTGTGCCTCGGTTTCACAGATTCATCTTGTTGGTGCTTCATTTTGGCTGCTTCTGCTTCCGACGAGTCTGCTGGTCTATTTTCTACTTGGCACACATAACATTAGTCTCCGAAGTACTTAGCTTTTGCTGATGCTGGAGAATGACGCTTAAAATAGTTCCTTGCCTTGCTGTTGTTTTGGATCAGTGGCACCCGATTTTCTCGGGAAATCTACGAGAGCACTGTTGTTGATACTTACGGAATGCAGTTTAAACTGCTTCTTCCTTAGCCATTTCTATGATCGAAAGACCTCTGACGGTGCACCGTATGTGCACAATCCGTTTTCTTTGTTTGGGTGAAAGACCACGCATTTTCAAACATTCGTGCGTAAAATTGAAAAAAAAAGACAAAGGTTAAGTCCTAGAAAGTTTGAGCTGTTAAGTAGAACATCTGGTTGGAATTAAATGGAAAATACTAATTTTTCTTTTCATTTCCAGTTGACATATGTTAATTTGGATGTAAACAACAGGACGCAACCAAAAAACTGCACGCATTTTGAATTAGCGATTAATCATTAGTGTTTTTATAATTATCGGAACAGTCTATATATTAATTCATTTTGACACGGTTTTGGTATTTTCCGATAAAATCTAGTTCTAGATATTGGCACTTTACTTCTGCTCAAAGTTTTCGTCGTCAATATTTTTCCTCAAACGGTTCGATGCCAGCAGCAGCAGCCATTCATGCCGTCCGTTTTGAACGACAAGACAGCAGACCCTAGAATGGAAACTTCTTACAATTCACTTTTTCCACTGCTATTACGTTGCGACCTGACTGAAAAATATCATCAATCGACTCCGAACGACCGTAACTTTATACTCTCCATCTTTTTAACCAAATTTTTGCCATTTTTCGGCGTAAAAATTCCACTTCATTTCACTGCCACCGAGAACCGTGATCCGTCGGCTTTTTCGACTCCTCGCTTACCGTTTTTGTGGATATGTTTATCTAATAGCAACTTTTGGTCTAGGGTTAGACCTAAGTACTTTACAGACCTTGATCATGGATGACGGAAGATTATGTGCAGCGCATCTTCGTGTGAAAAAACTAGCTTGGGTCTTATTCGGGTTGTTATTAATTCGGCAGCTACGTTGATATTTCTCAAGTTCGTTTTGGGCGTGTTGGAATTCGGTGGTCACTATCACAGGGTCATTATCTGTAGCAAGGAAACCGGTGTCTTGTATGTATGTATGTATGGTAGCCACCATCCCCTCTAGCCCTTGGCTTGGATGCAGCTCCACTTAATAGCAAGATCAAATTGGGCCACCGATCTGAATTCGCACTATCGCTGTATGAAGGGCCAAAAACGGAGGGGTGGACCCGTAAGCAGAGACACTTACACGAAATCCACGGGAAATTAAGAATCTCCTTCCAACGATATGCTCCAACAATTCGAATAACACAATTCGCAATACTCATTAAGCTTTCTACAGGATGGCTTGTTAAGAAAGGCGCGTCACTCTCCCTGAAACTGTTGGAGTAGAACTCGCAGCACCACAGGCAGTCAATCAAACCATCGTCCAGTTTCAGCTTGAATAATACCCTGGTGCTCCCTCCCAACCCAGTATTTATTATATTTATATAAATATAGATGTAATGTAATAATAATATGTTATATATGAATATATAGTAAAGCAAAAAATTATATAAGGATATTTAGTTCAAATATGTAATAGTTGGAGTTCACGAGCCTATGATAACCATGTTAAAATAAATTAATTAACCTGCTGAAATAATAATATTAAGGCAGTAATAATAATATGCAGCTTCGTACCACTTTGTATCACTGATAGATGACTGTATCTCTGGAATGTGGGGGTCATCTTGTTATTCATTGAGGTATAAATATCAATAAAGCATTCAATTGTATATAAAACCATAATGTTATATTATTACGTATTTAATCATGACATATCGATATGTAACCTTCTGGAATGAAGAGCATTTATTAATTTTGATTATTATTTGATATAATGCAATAAAAAAATTATACCGGCCGGATCACTAATCTGAAACAATTAAAATTTTATTAATTATTTTATTACTTCTTCCATAATATCATATTTATGATATGCAATTAATAATGATGAACAGCTGTGTTCCTCTGAACCGCTCAAATAGTAGTTGATGATCGTGTACTGAAATGTTAAGGTCATATTACGCCATTTAATAGAAAATATAATGCAGGAATTAAAGGTTGAGTGGTCGAGAGAGTCGTCAACATTTCTATTAATGAAAATATGCTAGAAAATAGCAAGGAAACCGGTGTCTTCAGCAAAAAATACGTAAACAACTCCATTCACCATCACAGCGTCGCTTGTAAAAATGTTGTACAGTGTTGGGCTAAGTACTGAACCTTGTGAACCCCGAAGGGAATGTTGTGATTTCAAGAGAGCGTTCCACGCACTGGCACGCGGAAAGTTTGCTATGTGATGAAGGATTGTACGAACTTTATCAAGTACAATGGGCAGTTTGATCTATGAAGCTTATAGACATCGCTTCTTGCCATACCGAATCACAGGCTTTCTCCACATCTAGCAGCACCATTCCAGTTGATTTCTTTGCAGCGAAACCTTCTTTAACAGTGTTTGTCACGCGCAGAAGTTGGTGGTATGTTGAATGTCTAGCTTTAAATCTAAACTGTTCATTTGGAATTACTGATGTTCTATCGAGGTAAATGCTAAGGCATTTTAGTATTAACCGCTCCAATATCTTGCCGAGACTACTTAGCAGGTTTATCGGTCTATTACTCGGTAACGTGATGCCTTTACCCGGTTTGGAGATCGCCACATCTGTTGCATTCTTCCAGCCGTCCGGGAAATAAACATGCTTCAAGCATTCCTTGGGGAATGTCCATTAATTACGTCACGCAAAAATTGACTATTTATAAAAGGTCACGTTTTTTGTATGGACCTTTAAATTTGTTTGTATGGATCGTCACGTTTTCCCAAACCCCCCCTCCCCCCTTACTGCGTGACATAATTAATGGACCTTCCCTTGAACACACTTAGAATTACATGCCGAGCCTCGGCTTTCTGAAACCGAGATCCGCACAGCCGACCTCTCGGTTTCGAACTCGGCTTTATTATGTTAACCGATAATCTCGGTTTGGGTCAAACTGAAAACTTATTTAGTTAGCTGGGAATCTCGGCATGAGCAAAATGATCTATCGGTTAAAAATCGAAACAAACAAAAAATGAGGGTTTCCGAGATTTCGGTTAAATTATGTGTAAATTCTCGAAATTTTGGATTAGATTTTCATCGAAATATTGGCAATACCCTGCAAAAATTGTGTTTTGCGTCAAATCCGCTGGCTGGCAGGTACAAGAAGGCGTGGAGTACAGTGAGCTAGATGGGCGGATCAATTAAGCCAAGACTTGAAGAGCGTGGGTCGCAACCGAGGATAGAGAGAAGCAGCGATGAACCCGGTGAATCGGCGTAGAATTGTTGACGAGGTTTTATCAATGTAATTGATGTAGTGCCAATAAATGTATGTTTTTTCACCGCTCCACATACAACATACGATTTACTCCACTTGCGAATGAAAATAATATGGCGTATGGCGGTTGACAGATAAAAAGCCGAACCTCGGCTTACACCACTGCTTAACCGATATTTCGGTATGATAGGTAGCTGAGGACGGTTGAAGTTTAATTAACGTTTGTGCTCGGCTCCTAGTGATGCCGAGAATCAGTTTAATAATGAAGTTAGTCGATTTTCAGTGATGCTGAGACTCGGTATCGTTCGATTTTTTGCTTTTCAGCTAAATGTTTAACCGAGCCCGTGAATAATTTTTAAGTGTGTGAACCTACAAATTCGGACATGCTTCAACCGCCATTCTTCTGGCAAATAACTGTTTTACGAACCTCCGTGCGAAATTTTGCGATGAGAAGCAAAATTAATGCTAATATTGGAAAATTTCAGAAAAAAAATACTAAACATTGTATGTTTTACCTTTTCTGCAATTGTATGTAAACACTAGAAAATTCTGCTCTGTATTGCAACGCGTGCTGTTGCTTTTGGCAGATCGATGCACTTTTTGATACTCGATTTATTTTAAATATGGATGTAAGTGTATGGATAATTTTTTGACATCAGTTTACAGCTTTTCCATGTATATTTATCGGTTTTATTGAAAGAAAAAAAAACATATTTCTGGTTATTAACATGGCTAAAATATAAGACAACGGCCAAAAAGTAGTGACCTTTGCTGTGGCTAAAGGGATGATCATCAGCAAAACCTACTTAGCAGACGAAACTTGTATCCAAATAAAGCCTGTCCACGTTAAATTTTAGATGCTTGTCTTTCAGTGTAAATTTTGAATTATTTCATGGATCGCTAAAACGTTTCACTTATATGACAACTGAAACTCTCCACATAATTTCGTGGTACAACATGTGAACATTCTTGTTACATTCTGTAAAATGGCGTCGAATCAAGTAGAAGTCCGCAAACGCATTTTGTACGAACGGCAGCAAAATCCGAAAGTATTGGTACATGATCTTGCCAAGAAACTAATACTGCCGAAAGGACCGTGTTTTGTGTTTGCAAATCACGTGACCAGGGCTTGACTGTAGATCAGAAGGTTGAAAGTGGAACAAATTGAAAAGTATGCTCGCAATTTAGGTTATTTATAGATCATGGATTCACTGTGGTAAGTGATGCGATCAATGAAAGCACAGTAGACTGCCTTTTATTTTAAATCTAGTGATGATAGAAAGAGGAAAGTGACAAATAGCAAGGAAGGGGACGGGCCTAGGATTGAACTCCCGATCATCTGCTCAGTAAGCAGAATAGGAAACCACTGAGCTACCCAGCCACGTCGAAAAGTATGCTCCCGACAAATGGACAAGAAGGTGGTAGCCATTATTGAGACAAATCACAATCTTTCTGTGCGAAGTGTGGCTCGCAAAGCAAGTCAAAATCATTCCTAAAAAATGTGAATCAGAGGCAAGGACTGAAGACGAACAAAGTGAAAAAGGTGCCCAACCGTGATGACAAGCAAAATTTTACTGCAAAAGTCGTGCTAAGGAGCTTTACACCAATTTTTTGCATACACTTTCTTGTATCACAAACGACAACGAAACAAACGTACTCCAAGACTTTAAATAGCTTCTGGTGTTCATAAGCATTTCCAGACAAAGAAGGTGTCCAAATTCCCGAAGAAATATTTGATTTGGTAAGTCATATGTAGTTGTGGTCAAGAATCTAAAAGTTTCGTCTCTACCGGCACTATCAATAAGGATGTGTACGAGAAAGAACGTCTGGTTCTACTGGACGGCCGACATTTCTCTGATGTCACCGATGTGCGATCCAAACATCGACTCGAATCACTTTCTCGTTGTCAGTAAGCTTGGAGCGCTGTTATCAACAGTGGCGAACACGAAAATTCAGCGACCGTTGCGTGTCAATATCCAGCGCTTTTCTTCAGAAGGTATCCCAAGTAACAATTTAAGTTTTATTCCAGCCGAATAGCACTCCTCCCGGCTTTGTTGATAAAACTACATTCAAAACTCTTTCGTCCACCAACACCTCCTCTATGCATCTTTAAAGCCGATATGTGTACAAAGTGGCCCACTCTATAGACGGTTGTGAAAACAAATGAATAAAACCTTTACGAGACCATAGAGATTACACAGGAAGAAAAATCCTCCTTATTGGCTGAATTTTTTCAACCAGTCTTCGGGGAATCGCGAGATGACTGCATTACTTCACTGTATCTGCAGATAATTTCTCCAAAGAAACTCTCTAAACTGAAAACGTCTTACCAACCTGGACCGGATGGAGTTCCTGCTTGTGTTCTGAAGAAATGCTTTGCGAGTCTGATTGTTCCTCTACTCCACATCTTCAACTTCTAAATGCAGCAATGCAGCTTTCAAACTCTCTGGAAGGCTTCTTTCATGTTCCCGGTACATGAAAAAGATGCGACAAATAACATAAGGCACTACCGAGGGATTACGTCCCTATGAGCGTGTCCTAAATTACTGGAAATAGTAGTCTCCAACTATCTGTGTTCTCGTGTGAAACAATACATCAGTCCTAAGCAGCATGGATTTTTTTCCTGGACGAAGCGCAACAACTAATCTCGAGGAATTTTCATCGTTATGTATTCAAAACGCTGGACGTGTGATGCAGATTAATGCCGTTAACAACGATTTGAAAGCAACATTTAATCGAGTTAGTCACGCAATTCTTTTAGCAAAACTTGAAAAACTGGTAGTTTCCGCTAAACTCGTTGCATGGTATAGGTTTTACCTGTGTGGTAGAAAAGTGGCAGTTAAAATTGGCTCTGCCGTCTCGGACTGGATCACTAACGGCTGTAGCGTCTTGGCTGTGTAGAAGCAGCTTGGGTCTGTTGCTATTCTCGCTTTTCTTCAATGATGTCGCCTTGTATCAAATTGCAAAATCTTCTTGATCGGCTTGGTGTCGCGCAAATGGTATGACGCTCAGTGTCCTAAAATGTTCGGTTATTAGTTTTCAACGAAAAAAAACGACCTCTCATTTACAACTATGCCATCGGCGATGAATCACTTGCAAGGGTGGATTCTGTACGGGATTTCGGAGTCATTTTAGACAAGGAGTTTACATTCAAGGATCACAACGAGGAAATCATCGATGGTCTTTTACAGTGTGCCTCTAAACGGAAATGGCATATTAATGATCTTTGCTCCAATTTTAACATTTGTTAGCACTCTTATCATAATCACTCTATCCTTGCCAACTATCTCAGATGTAGTGAAAATGTAATTTGGTAGTTTGGTCAGTCGTTTTACTGGCATTGGTTTATCTGTTTCAAGATGACTTGTCGGCTAAGCTAATTTGAGTGCTTAAGTTTGTATTGAACTATGTTACCTGCTTTAAACGTTTTTCTATTGACCACAGAAACCAAATGCACTATATAACAACTTCCTATCATCTTCCCTACTTCCTCCTAATATTACTTGGACATTTCACATTTTTTTCTTCCAAAGAGCATAAAACGTTTCATTTATTCTTTCGCTGCTCCATCCATTTTGCTCCAGTTTCAAGCTAGCTAGCTTCATCCGCCATCGTCGTCGTCTCACAACGCAAAATCCATCCTAGCATAAGAAATTCATAGCAGAAAATGTAATTTGGCTCTCGTTACCCGCCCCTTTGTCAGTGCCCTCTAAACAACCAAGAAAAATAACGACAAAAAACGATATAGAAAATGTTTGCGAAAATTGCCTTTTTATGCAAACAGGGTAGGATAATAGAAATAACCAGACATGGTAGATTAAGTATATTTCAATTTTTAATCGAGTGTATCCATCGGAAGACGTTTCCATTGCTAGGATGCCCAAGCTAGAATGGGGAAACAGGATTTGCTGGGGAGCAGCTAGTAGGACACAATATGTTCCATTCCGATTATTTCTGTTAGCCAGTCGTTGTTGTTGCTGTTGCGAAGCGTACGAGTGGTATTGACAGTAAAATATTTACTCGTTTGCTGTCAGAAACAAAAGTGGACCGCAATGATAGCTTTCTTTCCTTTTTGGGAGACAAGAAAAACAGAAAGTTTCGTTCACTTTCTTTTACTGTTGTCTGAGTTCACTTGGCAAAATTTGCTTGTACTTGCAGTTCAATGCTTCAAAGAACTCGATAAACTAACTTGTGAGGTTCTGTTGTTTCGGATGGGAAGAAAATGTAGAGAATTTTGCTCAATCATGCAAATTGTCAACATTTTTTTTTCATCCCTCAATTGAATTTGAGATTTATGCTAAGTGGAATAACTTCCATTAAAGGCACAAGAGTTTTTGTTTAAGGAATTTTACTGAAGCTATCCGGTTCCGGTTGGATGCGTGTTCATACTAGGACAAGTTCGTTATTTAATTCAAAAGAGGATTTCAATTATGGAGCCCTAATCCGAATCCTTTGACTACGACCGTTTGTCTAACCGTAAGAGATACTTTTCATTCCATTGTGGTTGAATTTTCCAATTATTGGGCTTTCCACATCAGTAAACAAAACCGCTAACAAAATTGAAGCGAGTAATTCCCATAGATATCGTGTTTTCTTGCAATACACAAAAAGACATCTATATTTAATCTACCATTATTCTCCAACGCTCCTCATTTATCTTGCCATTGAATTTACCTAGAAATTTGAAAAGAATCCATCTGTTATTCCGTCAGTGATCCTTTTTAGGAAAACTTTACTTGTCGACTCAACAAAGTTTAAAATTACCAAAGGTTTCCCCTTCATCGTGAGAGGACGAGCATATTTTGAAGGTAAAAATATAAGACGTGGGTAAGAAAAAGGGATCCGTTCCAGCTACATCCTGAAAAATTTCTGCCTCCATTTCGCACTGAATGGATAAAAGGAGAATGGTGAAATTCAAATGGGACACACTTTGGGCTCATAAAAACAAATTAGGCTCGACGAACGAGCCGTAAGCGTGATGTCTGGAGAGGCTGTTGTCGGGAATAATACAACGTCATGGAAACATTTTGGGAACGGGGTGGGTCGGTTGAGCGAGCTGATCCATTACGGTATGCTAAGCCAAAAAGGACCAAGTAGTTATCGTTTATTTCGCGATGAATGGTGGAATTAGGAGCATTACTTTCTATACTTTTGTTGAAGAATTATTTTAACGACTGGCACTGACGACCGCAACACGGTTAATGTTCTGTCAAGTCAACCGCAGTTGACGGGATCGTGTTTTAATGCGGTTGATGGTTCCAAGCAAAATTGAAATTGTTCCCAAATGGCTTGCATTTGCAGAATGGCCACCACTTTGTTACGCACTTGTTGAGGGTTAGACAATGAAGTGATAGGTGTTGCTTCTGACACTACTCAGCTCAAAAAGGGGGTGGGGGGGTGAGGGGCGTTTGATCGTAAATAAACGAAGGGAAATTCCATTGGGAATTCTCTCTTAACAATGGATTGAAATTTCCTCGTGCCTAAACGTATGTAGAAAATCATTAGTCTCTCAGTCAAAAAATCGTCGCTTCACTTAGAAAAAAGATGGTCAATACAAGTTTTTTTTTGAGTCGACGTCATCCTGATTGAATCGCAAGTAGAAAGTGTCTTTTCAATTCCTCTATACTAGCGTTTCTCAATCCGTGGGCCACGACCCACTTAGTACCCATGCAGTCCTCAAATGTGTTGCAATGCTTCTCAATAGAACATGCGCGACCGACAAGTATGGGAATAGTGCATAATAAGTTTTGATGTTTGCTAATTCAAAATTAATAAATCTAAGTTTAACAAATCTCAAAGAAATTAAATCTTCTCATTTTAATTTTATTTTAATCTTAATAATAAATTTGTAGCAACCAAAATAAATTCACAAATAAATAAATAAATTGACAAAGGTGGGTAATTGTCTGTCTATCGTCTATGAACTTATTTAAATAGTTTAGAGCAATTTTGAACTCCTGTTTCTTTCAAATGTAGGGTTATGGGATATTATATCAGCCTAGCACCTTTATTCGGCCTGTGTAAAGGTTGTATGGAATCAAATTGTACCACTTTTACAGTATTTAAAAAAAGTTTATCCACCCCTTCTCACTTGACACATTTGCTTCAAATAATCCACCAAAACATTGAAAAACTATTTTTAATATTAAGTTTATTTCTCAAGGGATAAAAACAAAGTCAAATAACGATAATTTGATGTAAAAGCACAAACTGTTCGTGTCTGAGATCAAATATATAAGAAAACGATAAAAAATAATGCAAAAAAAGTATATCCACCATAATCCTGAAAATCATTCAATATTTCGTGTGACCTCCCTTGGCTTCAAGGACAGCTTGACATCGTCGTGGCATAGACTGGACAAGCTTAGCAGTCGTTTCTGGTGCGATTTTGATCCATTCAGTTACAACAACTTGTCGTAATTGCTGAATGCTTGATTGTTTGTGTTCCTGAACCTTAATTCTCAAAATAGACCAGAGATGTTCTATTGGATTAAGGTCAGGAGACAAAACATTGATTTTCTTTTCCTTAAACCATTGGGATACCAGCTTCGATGTGTGCTTTGGATCCCTATCTTGCTGGAACGTGTATCTCTGGCCCAGCTTCAGTTTTTGTGCACTTGCTGAAAGTTTTCGTTTCGGTATGTCCAGATAAACCTCTTTTGTCATTATTCCGTCAATGAATTCGAGTTCTCCAACGCCAGACGAAGCCATCGAGCTCCAAATCATGAGCACAAAAAATGATAAAAGCTAGTTGAATTAGTTGAAAATTAATGATGTTGCAATAGCTCACCTCCACCATGTTTGACTGTAGGCTTTAAACACTGGGTTTTCAGACTTTCACCGGTTTCATTACCATCAGACCCAAATAGCATAATTTTAGTCTCGTCTGACCAAATGACCTTTCTCCAATAATCGACTGTCCATGTAATATGATCTCGAGCCCACTTCAATCGTTTTTTAATGTTTTTGCTGACAACCATGGTTTCTTAATTGCCACTCTACCCTTCAGACCTTGTAGATGCAATCGATTTTGGATTGTTTGAGGGGTCACATGGATAGAAAATTCACTCTCAACTTGCTTTGCAATTTTTGGAGCTGACAAACCTCGATCTTGTTCCGCCTTTCTGACGGTAGCCCTGTCAATCCGGGAACTTGTCTTCGCCGGTCGCCCTGATCGCTTTTCTGGTGTGAAAGAACCACTTTTTTTGTACTTCTGAACAATTTTGGCAACCGTATCTTTACGTATCTAAACGATATTAGCAATTTGACGGTAGCTTTTACCGCACTTGTAATGCTCTATGATAAGTTTTTGGATACTCAGCGAAATTTGTGCGTTTTTAGGCATTTCGAAACACGAGAACTCAAATTTTAATCACGAAAGCTTCTACACTACGAAAGGATGCAATGTTTACATTCGAAAAAGTGACAGGAACCGCTCAATACACGGCAAAATGGTACCAAGCATGTTTGGGTGGATAAGCTTTTTTTGCATGTTTAACTTCCCTTTTCTGTTGATCTTGGCATAGATTTTCAAGAGCAAGATTAATTCAAGTATATTTAATACCGTGTATACATGCTATACGCTGATACATCATCTATAATTAGTTTCACTGGAAATAACTGGCATTTGATATCAAGACACTCATACGTAATATAGTTCGTAGTAACTAATATTTGAATCGATAACAGGAAAATTGTAAATTTGAAGCAGGGGTGGATATACTTATTTTACATACTGTAAATGGCTGTAACGTTTTACCCGTTGGGTATTTACTATTGAAACGTCGGGTTGAATTAGTTCAATGTGTATTTGTTTACGCTATGTATGTTTCACTAGCAGATGTGCATTCGTTGCAAAGATGCAGTCGGAAGAACAGCGGTGGCGCAAAGAAATTTTGCGCACGTATCTCGAAATTCCGGATCTTTCTCATCGTGCCATCAGTATAGGAAAGAAAAAGTGGCAAAAATGGATCTGCGTATAGTGTTAAGGATCACAAGCGGGAACACAAGCGGCCAACAGCTTAGTTTGAGATGTGGAGCAGAAACTGAATCTAACCAAAGCTGTTGTTCAAGATGCGGAAAAAAATGAAGGACTACACTCTTACAAAGTCCAAAGGCGCCTGCTCGCGATCAACGGCAGAATACGGTAGGTAAAACACGTGCACGGAAGCTCTACATCCAAATGTTGACGAAACCACATTGCCTCGTTATGGATGCTGAGACGTATGTAAAAGCAGACTTCCGGGGCTCCAGTTTTTCTCTGCTCATTATAAATTCGATGTCTCTGAGGACGTTATAAAGCAGAAGATGTCAAAGTTTGCCAAAACATATATGACTTGGCAAGTAATTTGCTCGTGTGGAAAGCAGAGCACCCCATTCGTGACAACTGAAACGGTCAATGGGCAGGTGTACCTAAAGGCATGCCTACAAAACCGTCTACTTCCTCTTCTGAGGACACTCGATGGTCGTACGATTTTCTGGCCAGATTTAGCCTCGCGCCATTACTAGAAAGAGGTTTTGGAGTAGTACAAGGCTTAGGAGGTCAATTTCGTGCCGAAGCATTTCAACCCCCCGAACGCACCGGAACTGCGACCAATTAAAAAGTGCTGGGCCATCATGAAGCAGGCACTTAGGAAGCATCCTAAGAAAGTGAAATCGGAGGAAGGTATGAAGAAAAAATGGATTGCCACGCTAAAAAAAAGTTGGTTCAAATGTTGTACAGGACCTTATGAGAAGTGTAAAGAAGAAGGTTCGTGCATTTGGATATGGATTGAAGATAAATAAAACAAACATGTAAAAATATTCCTAACATGTTTTTTTTACCCCCTGAAAGTTTGAAAATGATTGGATGAACGGGTAAATTTTGCCGAATATTTGTGTGTGTCGCAATTTGATTCCATACACCCTTTATCAAATATCTCATAAAATCAGCTAAAATCGACAAAATTATGTTGGCGTCGTAATGATTACTAAGCAATTGAGTTTTACACTTCCGTGAGATTCGCGATTACCATCACTATTTTCAAATGACCCAAATGTGGCAAAATGGACCCATTGTACCTTGTAATGGATCCAACATCTATAGCAAATAGTCACACTTTGTAGAATAACTCTTCATATAGAAAAATACAGCAAAATTTCACTAGAAAACCATAGACCCAATTCAACCCGATCAGGAACGAATAGCTTGATAACTGGCCTTGGTATTTATGAGCTCAGATGAATGTTAAGCGAATACCAAATTGAGGTAAGGCAATACCAAAATAACGTTTGCGTTCAAAAAATGGACTTTTTTCGGATGGTGATAAAAAAAAGCTAAGACAGATAATTGCTATTGATAAATTTCCCATGGAAGGTAATTATTTAAGCTTACTTGTAAAAATTATCTACGCCCTTGCGAGCGACCTTCCGGCAGTTAACCGGAACAATTCTCCTCAGTTTTTGCGACAAAATTGTTGAAGTAGATCTTACGCTTCAGATTGGCCCAGAAATTCTCGATGGAAGGCAGCTGGGGGACGTTGGGCGGGCTCGCCGACTTGGGTACCACATCGATATTCAGCCGCTCCATCTCCTCCAACGATCGCTTCAAGTAGTGAGCTGACGCCAGATCCGGCCAGAACATCGCGTCTTTGCCTTTATGGTATTTCTTGATGAACGACGCAACTTCCGGCGGGTATTTCGTACTATAAATTTCCGTGTTCACGGCCATTCCGGAGTAAAGATGAGCGGCCCCTTCTCGCTGATTGTCAGCCACAGCAGCACCTTCTTTGGGAACTTGGTGTGTACAATTAACTGCACCTCGGAGCTTACTTCCTTCGTGGGGGAAGTAAAATACGAAATTCCAGTTGATGCCATCCAGGGTGACATAGGTCTCGTCGTCCATCAACACCGCCATGTCGCGATTCGCCGGGTAAATCGAGTTGATCATCTTATAGCTCTGAAACCAGTGGATGCGACTTCCGCTTCCTGACATGTATGTTGATGTTCGCCAGGTTCATTTTCACTGATTGGCCGGTTGAACCGACCTCCCGGCCTAGCGCACCCAGCGATGTAGCTACTTTTCCCTCGGTCTTCATCTTCAGCATCATTTGGAGCTTCTTGTCGCTCAGGGTCGTCGGCCGTCCGGAACCGGGCTTTTTTCGATGCTCTGATTGTTGACGAATAATGCAAAGATGTTGTAGATGCCGGAACAGGTGTATCCGGCGTCCACAAAGTGCCGCTTGATGTCCGTTTTCGACGCGGAGGGGTGCCGTTCTTTGAACGCGCAAACTTCTGAACGGAGTTGCTTCATTATTTTTGCCATCACAGTTAGAGTTCGACTGATAGAGCTGTCAAATTTTGTCTGCTGACTCATGGGTTACTATGATTGATGGTGCATGGGTAGTTTCGTCAGTGCAGGTGAAGGTAAACTCATGAAAAATCGGCTGTTTTTGTCTATTTTTTTTAAGTGCAAACATTAGTACCTCTCAGGTATTCCAATGTATCCAAAATAACAAGTTTTGTTATTCGAGAGATACTTAGCTTGCAATTCTAAGATATTTTACGTCTTAATCAGAGCTCTTTAATAGCAAGGCCAGTTATCAAGATCAAAATTAGGTATTAACATATGTAACATAAGTCCTGGGAAAAAATCAAAAGCATGGTACTTGAAATCAAACAATCGGATTTTAAAGTGCTCTTCATGGTATTTTATTCTATTAATAAATTATTGAAAAATATATTTACAGTACCCTCAATAGACCATTATCTTCCACTTTACGCAGTGTACGTCGAACATGTTGAATCAGGTTCTGGACGGTGTCAATGTCTATTTCTTTCATCTTCCGCTTGATTCGATTAACCAATTGTTGCTCATTGTTAGCTTCCCAGCCATTGTCGTACACCATACGTTTGAGAACACTCCAAAAAATTTCAATTGGACGAGCCTGAGGCACGTTAGGTGGATTGTCCTTTTTCGGTACAAATGGTATGTTTTGCTCAGTTAGCCAATCTAATGCGAAAAGTGCTACATATTTTCAGCGTATCGTTAACCAAAACGAACCCGGCTGCCAACCTATCGCCAAATATCCAACATCCCAGTGATTTCTCGTGGAAGTGCAGAGGATTTGTCGGCTTCCTAAAAAGCGAGTATCATGTCAACACGTTCCTTCCCATTCCCTACTTGACCAGCATTCGGACACGACCGGCGCCGGTATTGCTTTATAATGGGTCACCAGTTTTTACGAATTGAAGATGTATGTTGGTCCCAAACATCATCTGTTGGTTCTTTGTGCAAATACAGCTGATCTGGCAATAAAGGAATTGCATCATGCTCATGCTCATGACAACAATGATTACTAAGCAATTGAGATATTGTCGATTTACAGTTTTACACTTTCGTGAAATTCACGATTCCATAACTATTTTCAAATGATCCAAATGTGGCAAAATCGACCCATTGTACCTTGTAATGGATCCAACATCTACAGAAAAGAGTCACTCTAGGTAGAATAACTCTTCATATAAAAAAAATACAGCATAATTTCACTAGAAAACCGTAGACCCAATTCAACCCGAGCAGGAACGAATAGCTTGATAACTGGCCTTGGTATTAAAGAGCTCAGATTAAGAGGTAAAATACCTAAGCAAAATACCTAAGAATTGCAAGCAAAATATCTCTCGAATAACAAAATTTTGTATTTTGGATACCTGGGAATACCTGAGAGATACTATTTTGGTATTGTCTTACCTCAATTTGGTATTCGTATAACATTGTGGGAACAATTTTATGGTATTATCCTTAGGTATTTTACCTTTTAATCTGAGCTCCTAAATATCAAGGTCAGCTATCAAGTTATTCGGTCCAGCTCGGGTATTTTACCTCTTAACCTGAGCTCTTCAATACTAAGGCCAGTTATCAAGATCAAAATTAGGTATTCATATGTTGTTACTAAAAATCAAAAATCGGTGCAGAAAGTACTATTTCGAGGGTTAAATTTAGAGCAAACACCAATAATTTTCACCTGACTGTAAATGCGTTTGAGATCTGCCAAATGTACCAGAAATGTTGAAGGCTGTACCATAAACATAGTAAATTTGACTGAAATTTCATGGTAGTTTTGAAAATAGGCATGGTCGGGTAAAACGGTAGCTTTTACAGCAAATTTTTTTTTTGCATTGCAGGCTTGTGTTCGAGTAAAATTGATGTTTGAAAAAGCAGCTTCAGCTTTTCATCATTTTTATAAATTGTAACGAAATCAAACGGTGATATTGGTACGCAATGCGCCGGAATCGATAGCCTAAACATTGCAAACAATAATATATCAAATTGAAAATAAGAATTCTCATGCATGCAGACTCACCCAATATTTATTGTTCCATGCCACTTGGCTCAATCTGAGTTGACACTTTCCACATGTCACAAGGAGTAAAATATGTTCCTTTAACAAACAATAGATTGTCCCAAGTTTGAAGTAATTTGGATTAGGTTTCAGTGGTAACCAGCGTTACGGGTTGGATACAATCAAGAGATTATATGTCGTGGGAGCTAATACCACCTCTTGCTTCGCACTCTTCAGAATACAATGCAGAAATAAATTCGGCACCAACATTTCAAAGGGGCAAAACTGACAAATGTAAACAAACTAAGTTGTTCAGGAAAATAGATGGTCAGCGCTGTAATGCAATACAAATTGTCACCAAATCTTAAAAAAACTATTTCTTATCAACATAATACACTGCGGCTAGTTTCTATAGCCATTCACACCTTTATGGTGTAACCTGTAAACCGGGTATAAAACTTCATTTCTCATTGTAATATGTACTAAACGGCTTTGCTTAAAAATGAAATTCAAACCTGCATTGAAAATTTGCAATAGAAAATCCTTTATTGTTTCAAATTCATGAAATTATTTTTCAAAGCTACATTTATGTTTTTTAATGGATACATGTCAAAATATTCATTTTTCTGAATACATTCTGCATTTCAATAATCGGTTGGTTCTCCAGCACACTCGATTACCTGACAAATCTTTTTGCGCATACTTCCAACCAAGTTCTTTAAAATTCCTATTTCAAAATCCGCTCATGCTTTTCAAAGAGCCAATATAAGCTCAGCAATACTGTCATATTGCCTTTTGTTAGAGTAGATCCGTCGAACAATGATTCCCTGGATGTTTTCCACTGGATTCAGAGCCGGACTACGGGCAGACCATTACAGGAGCTCAACTTTTGGGTCGTTAAAAAAGGAATTTGTAGCCGAATTGGTGTGAGTGCTGACATTATCTTGTTGAAACACGTGTAACGATACTATGCTTTAAACCGAACTAGCAGCTATTGAGAACCTCAATATAGTAGGTCGAGTTCATTTTACAAGATGTGAATACCGAAATGAGCTTTCCTGTAGCACAAAATCCAAGCCTAAGCATTTGAGATACTCCTCCAAAATTACCTCTGGAGAAGTGCTCTGGTTCCTTCCGTAGATCTCGCTAATAGCCGGTAACTCCATCGGGACCACCAAGATTGAATTTCTTTTCATCGGAAAAGATCATCAAGAGTTGAACAACGAACATTTGAAGAATAAAAAAATTAATCAAAATATAAATGGGTTCATCAGTTTAAAAAACATAAAATTTACAAAGCTTTTACCGTGTCTCACTGGTGGCCATGTTGAGTATGGCGGAAATTTTTCGATTTCGTCCATGTTTTGTTTTGACCGAAATATGTTCGGACTGGCCTACAAAGCCTTCCGAATTGTTTCGTTACAGACTGACCAACTGAGAGTAGACTTGATTTTAGAGAGTGAAATGGTGGAATTCGATGCTAATTTCACAATGCTTATCCCTCGATGACAGCTTCAATTTTTTCGGCTTTCGATCGGTCGTAGCAAATTTTTCTGGATGCTTCAAATAATTTCGTATGACTTTACCCGATCGGCTGAGTCTACGTCCAATTTCACGTATTGAAACACCTTTCTGCTTATAGGCTTCAATCATTCCCTTCTCTCGCACACTCAAAACAGTTCCTCTCGGCAATTTTAAGCGATTTTAGCAAGATTTACTTAATTAAATTTTGCAAACCAAAGCAATACCTTATGCGCGGCTATAGAAAATGGACGCTCAAATGAATGAAAACAAGTTTGGTTTGACAACTGTATCACAAACACTATCAACATTCAGTATGCAAAACATACGTTTCACTAATACAAACAGACACATATCGTTGCATCCATTGATTGCACCACAAACATCGCAAGGTGAGTAAAATTAGAAGTGAGGCTATAGAAACTAGTTGCAGTGTATTATCAACAACAAAAAAGCGTAATTGATTATAATTGGACAACTATTATGAGCTTTGTTTCGACCCTCATCCTGTGGGTAAGTGGAAATACGAAACTGACAGTTCAGTTTAAATTTCTTACTTTGCCCTATAATGGTCAACATATAGTATTACATAAAAATATTGTGTAATGGGTATTCATTAAATTGTTTCCCCCATTGAGTGGCTTGTAAATCAGAAGTTATAATTACTTAAGTTTTGTATAGTAGTTTTTGTTATGTAATCTTTTGGACTTTCTGTTAGATGAAGAGTACATAGCTACCAATGCCATGTCTGGAAAAAAAAATACAAAAAATCCTTTCAAACACTGAAACCCAGTAGATGAGACGACAAATAGACCCACTATGGTGCATATAGACCTATGTAAAGACCTGTGTGTGAGGACGGAGGAGGGGTCTTCCAAACACCAAATGCAGGCAAGTATACATCCGATTTGAATAATCTGCTCCCTGAATCGTCTGCTGGTCGTAGGTTCTCTACGCCTGCTCATTCCACAATATCCGGCAGAGTTACGGGGCTCTCTATCTACTACCAAAATGTACGGGGCTGCGCACAAAACTGGACGACTTCACACTGCGGCGAACGAGTCTTCGTTTGAGATATTGGTTCTCACAGAAACCTGGCTGGACGACGCTATCGAATCCCGCATGCTGTTTGACGAGAGCTACACGGTCTACCGATGTGACCGTAATCCACTAACCAGCAACAAGAAACGTTCCGGAGGTGTATTAATTGCTGTGCATAACAGTTTATCATCGTCGACACTGGAGGTAAATGATCATACTATTGAACATGTTTGGGTCACTATTAAGCTCAGCCAATACTCGCTTATTGTCGGTGGTATCTACATACCTCAGATATGGCGAGTGATCATTTGATTTACGCCGTCATGCTGCTTGTAGTGGAGGAAATTTCGATGGCCACTGCGGACGGTGACAAACTCGCTATATTAGGGGACTTCAATCTACCTAGTTTACGATGGACACGATTTGACGGGCCGTTTTGTATTGTTGAGCGTTCTAATTCAACTTTATCTCGATCATGTACTACCTTGTTGGATTGCATGTATTCGAACGGCTTAGAACAAGTCAACGATATCAAGAATCATGCAGAAACACGCTTGACCTTGTTCTTGTTAATGATTCGTTTGGAGACAATTTGAGCTCGAAGACAGCTGTCGAACCACTAATTTCCGTTGATCCGCCTCATCCTCCCTATATATTTGATCGTTCAAAGCGATATTGAAACATGTAGTGCCAACACTTAGATATGATCTTGCTGCCTTTGACTTCAAAAATGCTAACTATGATGTCATGAGCGAACGATTGATGGAAATCGATTGGTTTACTGTCTGTATCTGCACTGAGGTCGATGATTGTGTGAGCAAATTTTCGCAGATTCTTCATCAAGTTTTCAACGGTTGTGTGCCTCTACAACGTCCGCCGTTGAAACCTCCATGAGTCGAGTCGTGAATTTCGAGCTTGTAAAACGGAACGAAATACTGCTCGTCGAACATACCATTTCATCGATCATCTCTAAACAGTTCTCCTATAAACGCTGTAGCCAACGATATAAACGACTAAACAACTGGCTCTATCGACGTTACGCAAGAAAAACTGAGCGTGATATGAAGCGAAAACCTAAACGATTTTGGAACTTTGTAAACTCCAAGCGTAGAAGGATAGCGGATTGCCTTCTGTAATGCACTTGGACCATCGCTCGGCGAATACACAGGAAGAAAAATCCTCCTTGCTGGCTGAATTTCTTCAATCAGTCTTCGAGGAACCCGCGAGAAGACTGCAATACTTCAGATGCGCTGAGGTACGTACCGCGTGATGTCATTGATGCTGATACATTCACTGTATCTGTAGACAATTGACCAAGGCACTGTCTAAACTGAAAACGTCGTACCAACCTGGACCGGATGGAGTTCCTGCCTGTGTTCTGAAAAAATGCTCTGCGAGTCTGATTGTTCCTCTACTGTACACTCTTCAACTTGTCAATGCAGCAATGCATTTTTCCAACTCTCTGGAAGGCTTCTTTCATGTTCCCGGTTCATAAAAGATGCGAAGAATAATGTAAGGCACTACCGAGGATTACGTCCTTATGCGCGTGTTCTAAATTGACTGAAATACTTGTATCTAACTACATGTGTTCTCGTGTGAAACAATACATCAGCCCTAAGCAGCATGGATTCTTTCCTGGACGAAGCGTAACAACTAATCTCGTGGAATTTTCATCGTTATGTATACAAAACGTTGGACGTGGGATGCAGATTGATGCCGTTTACACCGATTTGAAAGCAGCATTTGATCGAGTTAGTCACGCGATTCTATTAGCGAAACTTGAAAAGCTTGGAGCTTCCGCTCAGCTCGTTGCATGGCTTAGGTCTTACCTGTGTGGTAGAAAACTGGCAGTTAAAATTGGCTCTGCTGTCTCTGACTGGTTCACTAACGGCTCTGGCGTTCCACAGGGAAGCAACTTGGGTCCGTTACTATTCTCGCTTTTCTTCAATGATGTCGCCTTGCACCTTGGTGAAGATTTCTGCATACTATATGCCGATGATATGAAAATATACATGATTGTTGAAAATGTTTCGGACTGTATCGAATTGCAAAATCTTCCCAATCGGCTAAGCGCCTGGTGTCGTGCAAATAGGATGACGCTCAGTGTCCCGAAATGTTCAGTAATTAGTTTTCAACGAAAAAACGACCTCATTTACGAATATGTTATTGGCGATGAAACACTTGCACGGGTGGATTCTGTACGGGATCTCGGAGGTCATTTTGGACAAAGGAGCTTACATTCAAGGAACACTACGGGAAATCATCAAGACAGCGCGTCGTCAACTGGGTTTTATCCAAAATTACAAAGAGTTCCGTGATCCGTATACGCTTAAATCGCTGTATGTGTCATTGGTTCGACCCATATTGGAAACGTCATCTGTTGTGTGGGATCCTTACCATATAACGAGTAGTCGATCAATTGAAGCTGTACAACGGAAGTTCATTAGATTCGCCTTACGCTTCCTTCCGTGGAATGACCCACTGAATCTGCCACCGTACGAAGCCAGATGCCAGCTGCTGGGCTTGAGTACATTGGAGAACCGTAAGAAAAACTGCTAAAAGCTGTGTTCGTCTTCAAAATGTTGGCTGGTGAATTGACGCTCCAGATCTACTGGCTATGTTGGACGTGAACGTACCTGAGGTACACACTTCGTTCTAGCGAATTTTTCGCTTGCCTCGACGCTACTACAGTATGATCAGAACGAGCCAATTCGGTCAATGATGAACGTATTTAACCATCAGTATCCTGACTTTGATTTTAATATTAGTGTTGACGTGTTTAGAACTAGAATATAGATTCATTAAGACTATCAAATATTGTCAGATGAATAAAATAAATAAATAAATAAATAAAAAAATAAATGTACATTACATTCATATTGCTAGAAAGGTATTGTCGTAATAAAGTTAGTTGTATAATTGCTCGTAGTTTAGAACAACAAATTTCTAATAATTGGCACTTTTTGTTGCCATGATAAAACCAAATAATGTAGCTGGATGATTTTTGCAATGTTATTTGGGATGTGTTGATTACGTTCATTCAGCTTTCGGCGTTGTCTCGAGCATTTTATTTTTATTTATTTAATTTTTTTTCTAAAAATGGAGGAAACATCAAGTAATATTATTTGAAATGACCTAATAATGATAACTGCTCCC
>JASCZW010000920.1:0-82872 GCA_034211315.2 Aedes japonicus
GAAAATCAGGAGAGGACTTCTCAGAGCTTCATTAAGAAGTTTGGGGGAGACGACTTCTTGGAAGTTTGGAACATTCCCGAAGTTTTGGAGTTTTCTCAGACGTCAGGAAAAAAAAATTTCCCGAAGTTCAGGAAGAAACTAACCAGGGAGGGCCTTATCTAATATTTCCCACAAATTCAGAAACAAACAAAGCTCAAAACGTCCTGGAAATTCACGAGAGACTTCTCTGAAGTTCAGGGAAAGGCTTATCAGAAGTTCCGAAATAAACTTCCCAATGTAACTTTCCAGAAATGCTAGAGAGCTTTCCCAAAGTTCAAAATAGAACATTTCTGAATTTCAGAATTTCAGAATGAGGATTTCTCAAAATTCATGAAGAAACCTCTTCAAAAAAAAGAAAGAAATTTTCAAGAAAAACAGTGGGTACTTCCTAGTAGTTTGAGCAAGATTTTCATAGAAAAAAAACTTCCCAAAAGATCAAAAAAAGTACTTCTTTGAAATTCAGGAAGAAACTTTCAACAAATTTAAGGGAATTCTCCTAGAAATTTTACAGCAGACTCTCCCAATGTTATGATAAAAAGTTGCCTCGGGGTTCAGGATGAGACTTATCGGATGTTCAAATAGAATAAGCACGTAATCAATCATAAGGGCTAGAGAGCTTTCCTGAAGTTCAGAATCGAACATTTCAGCAGTTCAAAATGAGGCTCGAAGCTCAAAGTTTTGAAGTTCAGGAATACCAAAAGTTTGGGTAGTTACTTCTGAGAAAAACAGGATGAAACTTTTCAGAAGTATATGAGATACTTACTAGTAGCTAAAGTTGGAATTTCTCAGAGATTTAGGTGCAAACTTATCCGAAGTTCAGAAGACAACTATCATAAAGTTCCCAAGAGGACTTCTCAGAAACTTAGGAACAAACTTCCAAGAAATTTAAGAATATTTTTCAAGAAATTTTGGAGAGAACTTTCCCAGAGTTTTGGAGAGGTTTTCCTTGCAGTTAAGGATGGGACTCGTCAGAGGTTTAGACAGTAACTAAATTCAGCAAAAAAAAATATGAACTTTTCCTGGAAGATGAGGTTGGGTTGTTAGATGTATATTTACACGAAAATCAGGAGTGACTGTCTAGACATTCATGAGGAAACTTGATTAAAGTTCAGGAGAAGACATCCCAGAATTTTGACAGCAAAGAGCTTTGCCGAAGATCAGAAAAGAGCTTCCCTGAAATTCATGGGAAAATCACTGGCAAACAGAAGAAGCAGTCAATACTGAAATCATTCATATGACCATAATGGTATTCATTGCTCATGGCACCATATAATAATATGGTGAACACCATCTCCCCAACCGTTTCCATCGTTCTTTGAGCTAGGACACAACCTCATGTAGGAATCACAATTCCTTGGTTTCCATCTCACCTCGTTTGAGAGATTTGTTCGTCAAGAAAACTTCGCTGAAGTTTAGCAAAGAAGTATAAAAAAACAAGAAGCTTAGCAAATCATCAATATCAAAAAAGTTTTGAGAATTCTTCCAAAGTTCAAAGAATCCTCCAAAAATAAAAAATAAAATCCTCGATTCTGAAAAAGTCTCTACTCAGGATACCAGAAGGTTAGGAAAAAGATTGAATGCTTTACCAGAAGGTCAGAGAACTTCAAGATAATATCGTTAAAGTGAGACCGATCAACGCATATCTACACAGCAACCTTTAATGTTAAATGTTTAAAGAATTATGTATTACTGTCAATAGCTTCAGTATCATCACGTATAAATTGGTGATGACTAGATAATTACCCCTCTTCTGTATCATTTTTGAAATATGTATATTGACACTTGTCCACATATTTATTAATTACTTCCCCGCATGGTATTTCAAATCACAACATTGGTACAGCGCCCCAATGAGTTTTTCTGATTAACAAAAACATTAGAGAAATTCTACAAAACAATAGTGAAAAATGTCAATACATGTTCTTCAGCTCTCAAAAATGACAGCTAAATTGATGAAAGTCCCGAATTAATACATGATGTAATATTTCAAAGACATTTGGAAAAGTTTCAACATTATAGTTAACAGTTGACCTCCGTTATCGACTCGATCAGATTCAGTCGGTTTCTGTAATGTGCAATTTTACTCGACTCGACAGTGACAAGTGTGGAGTCGAGTTGCTCGACTGGACTTCTATAATTAACCCCATATTCAATTATTGCTGCGCATCTAGTTGCCATAGAGAAAAACTAATGACAGCGTTATGCTCTAGAAGCAGTACAGTCCTTCCACAGCTATGGAACACTTTTGTGGTTCTTGCTAAATATGTTGCTCAAAATCAATTTCTTCGAACCAGACACATTTTTATAATACAATTTTATTAGTTTCCTGCCATTTTGTACAATAGGCACATATTTTATATTTATAATTGACAAAGTTACAGAAGGTTGCACAACGCGTTTTTTGGAAAAAAGTTTTGCTCGCCTTATTTTTGCTACTGAGTGTATGTTCTTATCAGTTTATTGAAATTTCTCGTGGTACCGTAGAGCGGGGGTGACTTCGATCAACGGGGTGACTTCGACCGCCAAATCCAATATTTATTCAATTTAAAACTATCCTTCTCCAAGTGCCTGAATTTTTTAAGCTTTGAAGCATATATACTCAGCATTTATTAGGGTATATAAATGCATTTTGTTTTTAGCATTTCTCTATTTCCTTCGCTATAAAAACATATTTTAAAAAAAATGCTCCTTATGGTACTTTATACCAAGCACAACAACAATCATAAATTCAAGCAATAAAATGATTTTTAAAAAAATCGACAACCAAATTTTCAGATTACCTAAACATTTGTCTCTCTAAGCAAATCGAAAAATATTAATTTTGTATACACAAACAAATTAATGAATAAAAAAATATTTTGATGGAAAATTAAGACAACCTTCTCGAAGTGTTGCACTACCTTCCAATCTTTCAAAGGGTTTGTTTTGTTTTGTTCTGTGTTGGAGAAAAGATGTGAAACATTTATTTGTAAAATTTAATGGCAACAATTAATTTAATTTAAGGTCCATAAAAAAACATGACAAAGGGGGAGGGTTTAGAAAATGGTCCTTTTTTGCGTGACATAATTAATGAACGTTCCCTTTTGGGGAACGGGCTCCACCCCTGTGCTATTCAGTAGACATCTGCATTAAACGGTTTGCATAAAAATTTGGTAGTTTTTTATTCATAAAATTGATTTTGATCGAAGTCACCCCCATTATTGAAAATTGGCCGTGGGAATTCAACACTTTTTTTTTTAAAGTTTGACATAACTAATCTTAAAAATTTCTGTGTAGTGTTATACTACAGATACCAGAATTGGTATTAAAAATGTATAACAGAATTTTGAAGATAATTTTAATAGAAAATTTCAAGAAATTGTTCAAAAGGTGATCGAAGTCACCCCGTTTTACGGAAAATGCGTTTTTTTGCTGTAAATTTGCTATTTTAAAATTGTTCCATAACTGTGATTGGAAGCAACGCATTTCCCACAGTTATGGAACACTTCGTAATATTATGGTTTTCTGCACGTTCAACACAAGATCGTGAACTAGATACGATACTTGTATGTTACAACAATATTACAGACCACAGAACAGCACCGACGCTTTGGCGAAAGCGGTTTTCGAAGCACGGAAAACAGGAAAACTACGCAAAGCAGCGAAACATGTTCATGTTCCTTTGAACACATTACAACGTCATCTAAAGACACCTCCTACAAACAGCAAACCTGGATCTTTGCCGGTTTTGCGAGCAAGTGAAGAAGCACGCGTCGAAACATGGACAATTCATATGGCCAGGGCAGGATTTCCGATTAGCGCAACTGATCTGACGAATACAGTCAAAGACTACGCTGATGTCATCCGCACATCTCGGAGTTTACCGATGTCATTTCCCAGTACGTTGAGCAACTTTAAAAAGTTAGCTGCAGTCTATAAATAATATATACTTTTGTTCTATTTTATCCACGCCTAAGATAGGTGGGAACTGGGTACGACGGTTCCTGCAAAGGCGTCCCTCGATTAACCGTTATGTGTTCAACAGGGAACAAAATTGCCTTAGGGGCTATTCATAAACCACGTAGAATTTTCTGAGGGGGGGGGGTTTGGCAAAAGTCTACGCTCCATACAAAAATTAAAAAAATGTATGGAGGAAAGTCTACGAAGAGGGAGGGGGGTTGAGATGTACAAACAAAATTGAGTCTACGTGGTTTATGAACAGGCCCTTATTCGATTTCAAAACATGATATTTCATTAAGTTTTCATCGTAGGATGTTAGAAGCTTTGTGACATCTCATATCTCTTTGAAACTTATCATCCTGGATTGAAATAATGGGGGGCGCGGGGCCGACAGGGAACGTTTTTAACCACGGAAGTAAAATGACCATAACTAAGGAAATATCCAACCGATTTAGAATATTTTGGCAGTTTTGGATTCAGAACTCAACTCAACTTTTTCATTTATGTATAATATGACCGGTGGACATAATCCGTTTACGGAAAAACCGGATATCCGGAACCATGATTCGAAAATGGTATACTTATAAATGTTTCAATAGAAAACCAACAATAATTATACAAAAACTGTGGTATGAATACACAGGAATGTGTGTGATTGCCATATGACAAGGAGCAGGTTCCCATGAGGCCACAGATGGCCAGAAAATTATTTGAATCGAACGCTAAAAATATGGATTTCAAAATTCTTGAAATTGACAAAATTGCTGAAGAAAATTTCTTATCGTTATCGGTACATCCGATGACTTTTCTACGGAGTGGCCGGTCTAGAGAAACGCTATTGCTACAGTTGTGTTTGTTGGCAATAGAATCCCGGATGGACAATCCAAAAGCGATGCCAAATTTTTCACACGGCGTATCGAAAGCTTGTGGCTGCAAAAGAATATGAAGCAATTGCACAATCCGTATTTGTTATTTTATCACCTGATAA
Source organism: Aedes japonicus (assembly GCA_034211315.2). NCBI lineage: Eukaryota > Metazoa > Arthropoda > Insecta > Diptera > Culicidae > Aedes > Aedes japonicus. The sequence continues at coordinate 4,967 of JASCZW010000920.1, forward strand.
TATGTATAGTCTTAATGAATGTAAGTAACCGGATGGTCTAGAAGCTATGGCAAACGTTCTTCTGGAACGATTTCAAGAATTTGACACCCATATTGTTAGAGTACAATCCAAATAATTTTTTGGCCATCCGTGGCCTCGTGGGAACCTACTTCAAACTGGCTAATCCGATGCCAAGTTACCGGATAGTCCAAAAACTATGGCAAACGTACTTCTGGAACGATTTAAACGAATGATGATACCCATATTGTTATGGTTCGATTCAAATAATTTTCTGGCCATCCCTGACCCAATGGGAACCTGCTACGTTGTGGCTGTTCCAGAATCAAGTCACCGAATTATCATATGGAAATTACACACATTCCTGTGTATTCTTTGAATGATTTTTAGTGTCATTACTGCTGGTTTTATATTGGAATCTTTTTTATGTATACCCTTTTCGGAACATGGTCCCGGATATCCGGTATTCTCGGATACGGATCGGTAATATGTGGTTATATTAGACATTTATGAGAAAGTGGTTGAGTTTTTAAATCCAAAACGGTAAACATATTCCAAATCGGTTGGATATTTTCTTAGTTAAGGTCCTTTTAATTCCGTGGGTAAAAACGATCCCTGTCGGACTCTTAAGATTGAAACTTCGTAATTATTTTTCGAAATCAATTACTGAATTGTCCTTGTATTAGTATATCTATTTGAACATTTGTGTGAGAAAAATTGTAAATCAAAATCTAGTCTCTAGCTCACCACTAAACAAGTATCCGTATTTTAGGCATGTGTTTTATCGGGAAGTATTGAAATTTCCTGCAATATCTATTAATTTTAATAGCTCACGAGGTGAAATTGCTTGCGTGTCATTTTTTGATAAAAGGGTTTTCATGTCACATATGCTGAAAGATTAATTCAATAATAAAATTTAACGTGCAATACAGTAGTCTATTAAACAAACCATCGGGTATACATCAAAAGAAATTATAACATTGGTCAATAAAAATATTCGTTAAATTAAAACTGTATCCGGCTGCATTTTTTACGTGCGGTAGAAGTGTTCCGACAATATGTTTGTTCTGTCGGATGTGGTTCCATGTTGTGGTCGTAAGTAAAATCAAATTACATTATATTTTCAACGCCTTGTCTGTAGAACCAATCACATCAGCGGTGAACCTTGAGAGTATGCTTTGGCAAACTCTTCCATCTCTGCCGTTGTTAGCATCGTCTTAATTTTTTTTCTCGATTCTTCGGAAAGTTAGAATAAATAATTAAAGTATGGATCAAAGGGTTTGAACCAGCATGAATATTTCGAGATAATTCTTATAGAATAGCTTCGAATATTTGCTGATATGTCATTATCAAAATAAAAATCGCTTGGAAGGTTCCGAAACTCCGTGAACCTTAAGTTTCTTGAAAGCTTGGAATTCGAGATCATTTTTCAGTATATTGGGCATTGAAGATCCCAAAACATTCAGATCTGCGGCCATTTTACGTACAGAGCGCTGTGATTTTCGTCTAACTCGTTCCCTTACCACTTTAACAACTCGTGCAGTCCGCACCGTACGAGTACGACCGGATCTATTCCCGTCATCCAACGAGCAGGTGTTGCGGTACCTTCGGATGGTTCGGTACACAAAATCTCGCTTTACTCCGAGGTTTTTCAAATTTGGGGAAATAGCGCCCGGGCGCTCACCTTTCAAAAACTTTTTTATCACCACTGCACGAAACACCTTCATCGCTGGTAAAAGATAAACACCGAATGAAAACAATTGGACATAACCTAAAAGCGTTTGTATAAACATAGTACAAAACTACACTAACACATTCGTGAAGCATGTTGAGTAGTTGCACGACACCAATACAAGGAAAAAGTGTACGAGAATATATTGGTTACGGTGTATATTCGATAAATGAATGATGAATATCCTGAAAGCTGATGTAATTTAACAACGGTATCTAAAAGAATGATCTCCAATCTATAGTTCATTAGCATTCCATTGAATGTTTGGTATATTTATTTTTTCATATTTCAATTCATTCTTATATTTCAATATGGGGATAGGAAAAAAAATCATAGTTTTGCTAAAAAGCCAAATAATCTTCCCAATGGCTACTATAAAACTATTTGGTCATGTTTTTGCCATTTTAAAAGCCTCAAAGCCAATTTGCCGTTCAATGCATTTACTGGTGGCAAAATGGTTTAAAAATGATTTTTAGTGACCTTTGAAAGAAACTATGAACCAATATCCATTGAACAGCAGTTACGTCATTAATACCCAACTTCATCTTGGACCTTTTGGCCGGTATTAAAGACATTATAATCAAACCAATTTTTATCGTTTTCTTGCTAACGTACGGGTTTTCAACGAAACTGACGCACTCGGAATAGGTAGAATGTCTAGGAAAAAGTACTGTTATACCTCGATAGTACGTTCATCAACTTCTTTACTTGAAATTGCAATTGCATAAAAACGACTGGTTATACCTGAAATATAATGTAACTTAAAGAAAGAACAACCTTCCTCTATTTTTTTGCTTGTTTTAGATTTACAATCAGTACACAATCAGTAGTTTTCGTGCAATTTCGATTTGAAGGGAGAAAGTTGCTGTACGTACTATCGAGGTATACCTGCAATCCTGCGGCAGACAAGTTTTTAAACCTTCTTTGTTTTTGTTTGGAAATGATTTTTGTGTATTCATACACGACCGGAACCTTCATATGTCACAATAGAGGTTTGGAGGTGGTGTCCTCATTAAGATAATATGAATGAGTCCAGAATTCCAAAACAACATTTTACAAGTTTCTAAAATCAAAATAAAAGCTTTGATAGGAGTAAAAACAATTTGAGAAAACAAGGTTTTGAGATCGTTGCAAAGAAGCTGTGTAGGTAAGCTAAATTAAATATGAAACCTATTGCCTTAATAAAATAAAATTGATTTCTAGTGGCTTTCATAAAATGTTAATAATAAAGCTTATTCTTATATTCCGCGCCTTGAGTCGAGAGGTGGGTGGAACCAGCCAAATAGAGAACAATTATTTGTTCATTGTTATGTGCATACGTCTGTTGAAAGGTGCCTACCGAAAGTTTCTGTCTTCACCAAGAAGTACCACTCGAAGAATACATATTGATATGAGCGGCTGAATCTGGCAATTCCGGGACACTGACATAAGGCCGCTCAAAAGGGCATTTTTGTAGAAAATTTGTTTCCATAAATAATTTTATATACTTTATTTTTGATAGTTATTTGAAATAAGTACATTTTTTCAATTGCCCACGTTAGGGGAACAGTAAAAAGGAATGCCTTACATTAATTGTTATGAATTATAGTAGTTCTCCGTGCGAGAAGTAATGGTTGATTGATGTATGAAGGAGCATGTATCAGCTCAGTCACCATTGAGGCACCAAGAGTGATCAACAATGTTTTCGGCTACGAATGAAAGATATGACCATATGAGTTGTTTATGGCTATGGTTATCGCGCTAGTGCTTGCTCTGGCAGGACTGGAAATGGAACAGATGCTTTTTATGAAAATTAAGCGCAAAGTGGCATGTATAACTGGTGGTACTCGATACCAGCAAAAATAGGCAAAATGTCGTTGGTTCGAGTTAATCCTGTTAACATGAGCATGAGCACGATTAACCGCCTGAAGTTGTTACACCGTTATTGCCGGATCAGCTGTCGTTACACAGAGAATCAACAGATGATTCTTGGGACTAGCATACATCCTCAATGGGTAGGAATCGGTTGACGTGGTACTCGATTAAAATTGGCGTGGTACTCGTGATAAAATTGTTGCGTTTGCAGCGGGATCCGTATTGGTAAACGGTGTGCTGAACACAACTGACGTCGGCAGCGAATCAGATATTTTACTATATTCCCGGTTTATTCTCTGCACAGAGATGCACGCTAAAATATTCAAACTTTGGCACAGCTTTAAACCAATAGGGAAGATGGTTTTGAGGCCATTCACAACTGTGGTGGTTTATTTCAGAAGAATACAAAAGTACGTTTAAAAATTGTGTTTGAGGACCGATTTAATCAAACAGTCAGGATGCTGTTGGTATCGATGCTCACAAGTGTGGGTGATTTATTTCAGTATATAACAAAAATCCTTCCTTAGAATTTCGTCCTTTCAACTTTTTCTTTTGAATAACCTTCCTTTTGACACATTTTCACAAAAAAAAGCTCTACCTAGAAATGTTATTGAAGTTAACGTGTATAATTGACGCACTTTAAACAAACGCTAAATTTGATGGAGCTATTTTAGTTTGGCAATATTTTCCAATCGAGAATCAAAATTTTTCATCAAATACATGAGACAATAATTTCAACTTGGATTAATTCATTTTAGATCGTCCTAACATCGACATTGAATTTAAGCACTCGAAATTGTTTTTTTCGAAGTTAGATTCCTACGAAGCCACCTAATGTTTATAAATGTTTATAGCTGAGTGTACTAATGGTGCACTATAATGAGCTGTGCACCTTAGTTTCCATGTATTCGCGAGATCATTCAGTTTCTGGAATATCTCTGTAACCTCCATTCAATTGCTTGAAAAACATCTTAAGATCCCTCCACTGGTCAAGTCCACCCATCCGTGTTTTCTTACCCATCAAGCATCGCATGTTTGTTTACCTTGCGTCAGTGCCTTGACGCGCCACATCCATCTCGATTGCTTTCAGTGCTGTCAATCAGTGATCGAAAATTTATTCCGATAATCCTCCGGCCCCCATCAAACAAACAGTTGGCATATTTTCTCCAAGTCGAGAAACAAATTCAACGCAGCCAACCTCTTATGGCCTCCTTCAGACTAGTTCTCACTCAACACTTCAGGCTACTCGGCTCTTGTCTTGTACAGCCATCAACGGTGCGGCGATCGAAGCTCACAAACGCTCAACAGCTGTTCCCCAGTACCCCCCCCCATCCGAACTAGAAACGATCGATCTGCATATCATTAGAATTGCGGTCGGAATCGAGTGATCTCCAATACCGGGAAGCTGGCAGCCATTCTTTTTTCTTTTCTTTTATTTTTCAAAATTCACGGCCGAGTATCACTGCAATACAAGCGTTATATTTTTCGCTCTCCTCCCAACCATCATCAGCATCTCAAAATCCGTAACCAATCGATTCCTACATGGAACGGCCCCAGTATCAGCCATTAACATTCTTCCTTCGATTCCCTATTCCCCCAGTTTTTCGCTCCAAACTGCTTCGGCTAAACTGGTTTCGCGCTTTCTTCAGCTCGGAGCTCCCGCGCCTATCCCTATCCACTGTTTTTTGTTTCATCCTAATTTTCCAAATTAATTAATTTCACATTAAATTCCCTCATATAATTTACATAATTATAATGAGAGAGCATAACTCCCCTCCTCGCCGTCATGACAGGGACCATCCTGCGGCAGTTTTCTGTGTGTTGTTGTTGTTTTGAACTAGTAACGTTGAACTTTGGCTCGATGATCCGTCAGTCGGTCGGACAGGCGCTCTTATCTCGAGACACGCACTTATCCATATTCAGGTTGGGCTCGTTTCAACCTGCTGCTGCTGCTGCTGCGGAGTGCTGGGGGACGTGTCGTCCAACGGCCGCGGCTAGTCGAATCGAACCCATCAATTGTATCGAGTGATACCGGGGTGATGCTTTTAAGATGTGCCTCGCCATAAATCGATCGGTTGTCAAAGGTGATTTCCATAATAGATTTTTTTTCCCTCGCTTGCTGGGGGATGGGATGAATTTGGAATGCCGAAGCTACTGCGGGTTTTGGAGCTGACATTGAAAAACACTCTCGTGTAGGAGGCAGTCCTTTTGAAAAGTGCTCCTTGGAAGAATCTGATTGATCTAGGGTGTTTTAGTTCTTTATAACATTAGACTGGCTCGCACTGGTAGTGGTTTGGTTACATTCCATCGTTCCTATTGTTTTATCGAGGGCGTAGTTTAAGGACCTGCACGTTAGCTGTGATTTCATCCGTGTGATGAGTAGACTTATGTCCAATCACTACCAGTTAGATGCACCATTAATTTCATCCATATCTAGCATTTCATATAAGAACATTTCATATAATGCAAAAAGTTGCATATTTCTTTCAAACTGTGAAGTTTGTGTGTATTTTTTTCCTACATCTTGAGGAGTCTCATCGTCGCTCAATGGTCACCACAACCAGCCGAACGCAAAATAGGAGCCCTAACCAGGGTGCACAAAGCTGTAGTGCTGACAACAACCTTCTGATGAGACTACAGAATCCCATTTCCACGTTTCTCTATCCAATCCATCTCCAAAAAATGACTCTCACTTTAACCTCGGGAAAACCGAAAGAAAACAGCCCAAGTCCTACTAAATCCAACATTAAGTCATTCTAATCAATAAACTATCGTTTCATTGAAGCTAACGCAATTAAGCCTCAAAAATAAACGAATTAGTTAAAACAATGTCTTATCCGAATAATTAATCTCAAATATTGGCTTCCACCTTTCTCTGAATGTTTCAGTTCAGTTGATCAAGTATTCATTATTTATAAATTTAATTTGAAAGTCAATTTTTTTTTTTAAATAAAATTATTTTCATATCTTAAAAATCACAACTCTTCATAATGGTTTAAAAAAACTGCAACATAAAGCAATTGACCAAAAATACGTTTTGTAACCACTTGTCTTCCCTAGTAGCACACTTGTTGCCATTCGGTTGAGAAAACATAAATATGACTTGCTAAGTGAAAATCAAGTTACTTCAACTAATTATGATCACAGTGTGCTACTTGGGTTGACATTTGAAAGCTCACAATCGCTTCCCCCTCGAAAGTCAATGCAAAACACATGCAGGTGCGTCAATATCACCGTTCACTATCTTTGCGATAAGGGTAGCTTGTTGAATATTTCGGCGACGGTGCAGCGTGTCGAGTCCTAGAAGCCGGCATCGATCGGGATACGGTGGTTTAGGGGCTTCCATCATGCTTCGTCACGTGCATTCCGTTATCTGCGTGCCTTGATGACCAGACCAGACCAGAATGATGACTGAGTGAGTTAATGCCAACACAGGAGGCGGGGCGGAATTCAGGAAGCCAAATTCAACCATAGAGCTGATGTCGGTACATCCAGAAACTGTGTGAATCCAAGTTGAAGAGTTGCGGCTCCGTATCGCAGTGCTGCTGTAACGTTAACAGAAATCAGGAAGATGGACGAAACTTGGACGTGATGGATTCCATCCAGAATGTGCCGGAAATCCCAAAAATCATACCCGATCATCATTGATTTGGATGAAACTTGGCACATGAGTTCGGTACGTTGGAAAAAAAAAATTCCACTGGTGTTAAGATAATTTGGGTTCAAGAGTAACTTTTGAGATGGGCGTATGTGTTTTTTCCAACATTTTACTTGAAAAATCGTAGTTCAAAAACCATTACATTTAGAGAAAAACTTTATATAAGGGAATTGTAGGGAACTAAAAAGCCTTTCTTAAAAAAATATACACAGAAAAAAAATTTTTTTTTTCATCAAGAAAAATCAAAAATAATTACTAAAAATAAAATATCTAAAAACACATATTTTTAATATTTTTTAATTTGTTGTATGGAAATTTGAGGAAAAAAGACACGTTTAAAAAAACTCTAGGCTGGACGCTCTTATAATAAAAAAGTTTTTCAAATAGCGAACTTTGGTGTATATTTCAAATTTTGGTTATTCATTCTTATAAATAAATTTTGATGTTACAATATGGTTTTGGAGATCATTACAAACAATAATGATGATAATGATAAACCACGTAAACGCAACTGTTTTCAAGATATTTCTGATTTTCTTTCAATAAAATTTCAAAACCTCAAAAAATACGCCCTTTTCATAAATTACTCGTGATATTAAAACAACAATAGCTAACGATTGTTTCTCTTGTGTTTTTAGCCTTTTTAAAACACATGTATGTGCCTCTTACTTACTCTTAACAGCTCGTCGATTGAAAAAGCTTCACTTAAAGTTGTAAGACAAAAAATAATGAATTATGGTTGGATTTATATTTATATATACCATTTATTAGTCTCGGTCATTGATAATATTACATAAACATTATATAAACTATTGATTGCTTTTATATATATTATGAATCCTGCCTTCTTCGTCATTCGAAAACAGTTTTACAAAAACTTCGTTTTCTGAAATTGGAACGAATGAGTGGTACTTTTGTGTACCTGCAATCGTTTTAGTCTGTCGGTAAATTTCATTCCATTCTGCTACCCCCTGTTCATACTCTTCATGTGATACATAACAAAACGACATTTTTGTTAAACAATCATCACTTTTTTGGTTCGCCCATTCGAATAACTCTAATGCACTTTTTATAGGGTGTTCATGTTGTACAGCAAGGCTTGCATATCTTGCCATTCGTTTTAATGTACCACCAATTGCATCGCAAGGTCCCTTACCGTGGGATGTTGCGAAAAAATGCCATTCAGCATCAATATTGTATTTCTTTTTAAACTTACAAAGGCTTGCAAAGTTCTTCCTATTTTTATATTGGGATGCTGCCCCGTCAGACATAAACGTAGCTTTTTTACTTTAATTTTTGTTTGCAAAAAGCTTATTAGTTTTGAAATAAACACCTGCACCGCAATCGTATCATGTTTCAACACTTCTGAGATAACAATGAAACTGATATTTTTAAGTATTCCAGATTCCGTGTAATAAATGACAAAAGGGTGAATAGTGGCTTGCTCATTACTCCAATAACTACTTTGAACAGCATCTTGAAAAACAAATGAATAATTTTCAGAAAAATCACAAATTATTATTACTTCGCCGTCTTTAAGACAACTTTTATAATCTCTCAAGAAACTAGACTGCTGAGATTTGACAAAATCGTGGGATACTAATTGTTCCAACTTTTCACAAAAATAAGCAATAAATTCATCAATTGGTTTAACAAGTGTCTCTAAACTACATCTATCAGTTGAAATCCATTGCTCAAAAGATATTTCAACTAAACCACGTTTTTCTAATTTGTCTGTTAAACTACTCTCAAAATCTGAAAAGCCTGGACATCGTTCGCATTCACGGAGGTAACATTTTTTAGTTCTAGTTGATGAGCTACATAATATTTCTTCAAAACACAATTTATCATCATTCTCGAATGAATATTTTCTAAGACCATGAAGCATCAAGTTAATGTTCTCATGAATGGTGAATGGTGTTGTTTGTTATTCCAAATTCTGCCATTACTCTTTGATTTGTCCAAGATTGTGGTAAAACCGAAAGTATCCTTACTTGATCGTCCCTCGAAGTTTCTGGATCAGCATACCGGTCCTTTAGCTGCGCGATTATTTCGTCATATTCGGCTGCTTTCACTTTCAATTGTTCCAGGTCATCCTCCTCCGCTTGATCCCCAAATATGTGTGTCCGAATGCCGTTTGAAACATCTTTGAACTTTTTGCGGGCATAATTTACGTTCAGGAACTTTTTAGCCGATATTGGCGAAACGTTGATTCCAGCTACGCCCTTGTTAAATAGCTCAATATTATGGCGCCTTGAATAATCTTGCACACTGCTATCAGATGGCACTGACATTAATGATATTGCCGATGGCGTTTCCTCGAGACCATACAAGTCTACTTGCCGTGATGTAGATGGTTGTGGATCCATAATGTTAGTAATTGATGGTTTCTCACTAGGCTCCGAAATTGCAGCATGGGATTGTTCCGTTCTATTTAAATGCAAACGACAATTATCACAAATCATCAAAGAAGTGTCCAAATGTGTTTTGCCCATAAACTTGAGTTTTTTGACATTTTGTTCGGTTAATTTACGAAGGTTTTTTGAGCACCGTTTAGTGGGAAACGGCATACAACACTTCTTCATGTTAAACTCCATTTTCAGTTCACTCAGATAGATTTTACTGATGAATGCGACTATGTATGAGCCTATATATTGGCTGTGGTACCTTTGGAAATGCAGGTATAAAACATCTCTGGTAGTTTACAGGCAGCGTACATTAGCTGTTTTTTTTATGAGAAGATATACCTGACATACGTTATAGCTGCTATTTGTCTACCTACCTTAAACAATATGTGTTACTTTCATCGCTACATCACCGAACTGTTCGGAGTGTAGTTTTCACACACTACACCCGACCTCTAACATCGTTGGAGCTTGGCAAAATAGTCAGCAGTTCGATTAATATGCTTCTTCTATATGACCCTCCGCATAATTTCATCATCTGTCCATTTCACACTTGTCGCCCCTGCGACATCTATCTCGCTGTTACATTCATCGCTTTAGCAAATTCGCTCCCTTCATTCTCTGAGCGGCCCGACCGATACAGCTATAAAAAAATTATAAATATATTGATTGCAATATTAAAACAATAGTGCTATTTATCTTGTTCTTTTCAAATGAGTCTTCTTATCATCCTGATATCAAAAGAAAAGAGGACATTAGAGTAATGTGAACGTTATAATATGAAGATCTTGGAAAATTTATCATTTCTGGTGGAAATCTCGATTAACTTAAGAAAAGAGCGAATTTTCTGAGGTTTTTTCATTCTATTGAAATAAAATCCGAAAAATCTCGAAAACGGTTGCGTTCAGGTGATTTATCATTATCCATCATTATTGTTTTTAATGATCTCCAAAATCATATTGTATAATTAATTTTCATTTATAATAATGAATAACCAAAATTTGAAATATGCACCAAAGTTCGCTCTTCGGAAAACTTTTTTATTATAAGAGCGTCCATCCTAGAGTTTTTTTCAAAACGTGTCTTTTTTCTTCAAATTTCCACAAAACAAATTTGAAAAATATTAAAAATATGTTTTTTTTATATTTGATTTTTAGTATTTATTTTCGATTTTTCTTTATGAAAAAAATTTTTTTTCAGTGTTTTTTTTACAAAGCCTTTTTAGTTTTCTACAACTCCCCCATATAAAGTTTTTCTCTAAATGTAATGGTTTTTGAACTACGATTTTTCAAGTAAAATGTTGGAAAAAAAACATACACCCATCTCAAAAGTTACTCTTGAATCCAAATAATCTTAACACCAGTGGATTTTTTTTTTCAACATACCGAAGACTTGTACCAAGTTTCATCAAAATCGAAGATAGTTGAGTTTGGCGACCGACCGATTTGGCGTGGAATCAGTCACGTGCAGGCTTACCTGAGATAGATTGTCAGGAGACCCCATCACCAGCCACAACCAAAGGGCCATTACGACTACATAGGCAGGAACTAATAGTAAGCACGACTTGGTTTGGTGGCTCAGGGACTCCGAAAGTGCTGTTGGCAATGCGTCGTGGATATATACGGCAACAGCTGGTGGTGAGTTCCACATGATTTCAAATTAATTCGTTGCTGCGGCGAGTGCAACTTGTGATGCACTTGGATCCGCAATTTTTGCGAGCTGTACTTCTCGAACTGCCGGAACATTGAACCCTCTGGCCATGTCGAGGAGTCAAGTGCATAAGCTGGAGATTGCAATGCCAATGCAGATTTGGAAGAAATCTTCTTTATTTTCGTACGAAGATTTTAAATTGCATTACAGAGCGAAGTCAAGGGTGATTTGTTATTCGCATGGTTCGTTATGGCTCGTAGATGAGAATTTTCAAACTAGTCGGCACAATTGTCACTCATCTAATACAGGTTTTCCCATGCGTCGTGAAGAAGTCATTAGGGCGCGTGCCACACCAGAACAGTGCTTGTGAAACACGTAACCACAGTAACCACGGTAGACAACAGAATCGATGCCGGTAATAAGCAGACTGAATTTAGCGCAATTATCCTCTATGCTGCAGAATGGTGATGCAGACGCCCTACAGTATGACTATGATATTTGCCATGATCACTTTAATCAACTTGCGTTCCAAATCCAAATGCCCTCACTTTCCTCTTTTTTTTACGTAGGTCTTACTTCTCTCTTTTCTGTTTCTGTATAGGGGCGCCGTTCTAAAATTTTCGGAAATCGAAAGCGTGACGTGGGTTTGGAGATTTTGAACGATAATATCTTCACTCTGGCTCACAGATATTTTACGATAAGTATAGCATTCGAAAGGTAGAACTTCAAAGCTTAAGCCCTGATGCTAACTTAATTTATTATATTTGTTTAAACTAATTAAAAAGTACTAAAAAATTTACTAAACATTTCTGAACGCACAAAGCTATTGGTCGGAAATGACATCATATTTGCGTCACGCTCTGATTGGTTCATACTGACACAGTTACCGTGCCAGCGATTATCCCTGGGCACTGGAAAAACCTTGTGGTAGCATGAAAACTACCAGGTTCCAGGGCTTATCTGGATCTTTACCCAAACGGGAGAGATGCACACCAGTGTTTCCAGGAGTAATGTGGACCAGAAGTGCATTTGAACCCACTAGTAGTAGCATTTTAACTTTTAATTCGACACCTTTCCTTATTTTCATAAAATATAGAATCTGTATAGTTTCAATAATATTACTACTACTACAAGAATCGTCTATTAATTTTAATACTTTTATTATAACTGAGTTTTAATATGGGTCTGCAGTTTTCTGGAAAGCATCACAACACAGATTCTACATTTGGTATGGCTGTTTGTGATAGAGGAGCGAATATGTTTGTATACTTCTAGAACATAAAAAGAATCAAAAAAAACCTGGCAGGGTCTCAGTGGAAGCAATCCGAAGTCTCATGGACAGTCAGGCATCTCGGCCTCTGGTTGGAACAAGACCAAGTAGCCGCCCAAGAAATACCTACGTGGACGAAGCACATGGATGCGAGTATCATCTAAGGCGGTATGTTCCCAACAAATCAAAAGTAATAACAACAGTGTGGGTAAGTAAATCAGTTAACATTTCCAAAACTACATACACATCATACATACAAACATAACTATATATTAATAGACCGCCCACAAATACCCATCTCCAACAGAGCAGCTTATTTTCCCGATGAGTCTAACGTCAAATAATTTGTTCCATTTGGGAGCGTAGAATAAGGGAGATAGCTATAACATTGTCACACCTGTACTATATGAAATGGCGCAGATACCAAAAACTGCACTGACACGAATTTCACTTACAATGTAATAACACGGACAAAGTACAAAAACACGGACTTTAACAAATACCTGGACAACAAAACGCGTACACTGACTGATACTGAATCCCAAAAAATTTCAAGAAGATTATGTGAGCTGATTTCGAAAGCCTGGTGTTTATTTGGTCACCGTAGACTAATCTTTCCGGCATAATCACTTGAGAATTTTCAAAAACCAACCCCGATCATTGAAATCCTATGGAAATAAAAAAAAAAAGTTACCGTACCAGCGATTATAAAACATATAGGAACGACCGACCAGCCATCAGTTATAGCTGTGCATCAGTATGCGACAGACGTGTTCGCCGAGCATTTTGTAAGAAAACGCCACCCGTGAAAACAAGAAGACCAGTATCATTAATCGTCACCATTTCACAGAATGGTGTCCTGCCAAACGTCTTACAGCCCAAGAAGACAAAAGAAAATTTCAATCGTAAACCATGTTCCCTCCGCAAACAACTAAAATCCGTCCTTTTTAAGACGACCAAATAAATTTTCCAACTGAAGAAGAGTATGTTTGATGATATTTCTCTTGATTTGTTCGAAACTTTCATTAACACACACCAGTTCAACATGGCGTAGCTTAAAAAGCCGCGTGCCGGTGAAAATGGCCAAATCAATTCCCCACGTCATCTTCTTGATCAAGTGGTTAACGGCGTCACCCGTCGTTCAAGCGATTGCCATGACGTGAGGGTTTGATTCCCGCTCCAGCCAATTGGAACGTTTCGCAAAACGAAAATGTCCATACTGGTCCACTTGGTGTTAGGTTAAGTTATTCGTTGTAATTCGTTCTATGTTCAATGTAAATGTAAACACAGGATCCATTTTAAACTTACAAGCACGTTCGACATTCAACAAACAAAATATTTGTAACAGTTGAAAATTTTCGGCAGGCATTTCGTACTATAAATTTCCCCGTTCACGGCCAGTCCGGAGTGAAAGAAGAGCGGCTTTAAAATCCCCTTCCCGAAGATTGTCAATCAGAGCAGAACCTTCTTGGGGAACTTGGTGTGTGAAATGAACTTCACCTCGGACCTCACTTTCTTCGTGGGGGAAGTAGCATACGAAGTGCCGTGCCAGTCGTTGCCATCCAGGGTGAGATAGCTCTCGTCGTCCATCACCACCGCCACGTCGCAATTCACCGGGATAATCGAGTTTACCATCTTATTCAGCCGCTGCCGCTGCGTCATTGCCTGCAGCTCCGGAACCAGTGGACGTGACTTCTGCTTCCTGGCATGTATGTTCATGTTTGCCAGGTACTTTTTCACTGTTTGGCCGGTTGGACCGACTTTTCGGCCAAGCGCACGCATCGATGTAGCCACTTTTCCCTCGATCTTCCTGTCAGCATCCTTTGGAGCTTGTTGTCTCTCAGGGTCGTCGACCGTCCGGAACCGGGCTTGCTTTCGATGCTCTGATTGTTGAAAATAATGCCAAGATGTTGTAGATGCCGGAACGGGCGTTGCTTAACTGTTTTTGCAATCACGGTTAGAGTTCGACTGATAGCGCTGTCAAATTTTGTCTGCTGACTCATGGGTGCTCATTGATGCTGCATGGGTAGTTTCGTCAGTGAGGGTGTAGACCTGTGCGCCGATCTATTTTGAATCGGCGGCGGCGGCGCAGCCGGCGCCACGCCGCGGTCGTTCTTGGCGGCGGCGGCGGCGGCGTGGATCGGCGCGGGCATAAATTATGCCTTCGACATTTCCTCATGCTTATCCCTTTTAACTGTTTGACTTTTACGTGCAATAATAAGACTAAAGGATCACTCCAAGTCTTATATTTTGATAGAAAACCCGGATATCCATAGTGTTATAATACTCAAGTCGATGAATTGGCGTGGAACAGTGTGTGTACAAATATATGAGACTTAACTTTATGGAATTTGTTCATCATAAGTTGACGGGGAATTTGGCTTCCCTAGCAACCAAAAGTCCTGATACAAGGGTGTGTTTTGGCTTAACCAGCAAATCGAAGGATTATGATGAGAAATCTATGCAGCTCACTCTTTAAGTAATTAACCGAACTTTCTAATTCTAATTCTAATTCTATGTTTAAGCTTCTAGCAGCATTCTTACCGACTTCTAGAAAAAAAAACTTTGAAGTTCACGAAATGTTCATTCCAGAGATTGAAGAGAATGTTATTCAGCTCATAAAACACACCTCAAACGAACTAAACAAAACCAAAAAATAATCACAGAAGTCATTTATATTTGACACTTTTGCTCTTCTCTATTTCTGCCGGAAATTTATTTTTAGAGTGCTGCGTTTTGAAATGTTGATTGAGTTCAATTTGATGATTTTTCTTAAGTAAATTAATTTTTTTCATAAACACCTACTACCTAGTCTTCAACTCGAGTCCTCTCTCTTTAAAACCGGGATACTTACCACTGTGCCATATTAACGCGGTGGGTTATGCTATGATTTTACTCGAAGCGTTGATTCCATACACTAGTACTTTTTTTGTTCCCTATAATCATATCTGAACCTAAAAGTCTCTGATTAGTTCATCTAGAACTCAATCTGAACTACTAATTTGCTTGATTACTCAACCTTGTTGAGTGACTGCTTTATTTTTTGCATCGCACTAAGCTAACTATTTTATACGATGGTAATAGAATAAGCCTTTTTTTACTGTATTTGGAAAATCATTTTTTTGCTCTTGTATCTCGTCAAACTTGGAGCATAACACCAGATTACTCTTCAAAGGTAAAGAATCTTTTTGACATTTTTTAGGGTTACTCAAAACTTAACGTGTTTTTCAAAAAGTAGTAAAGAAGTTCAAAATAGATGTATTGTGACCTTTTACGCTGATTAAAAGTACGGTGAGTACTTTAATTGACCTTTTTATTAGAGATTTTTTGAAGTTCAATGCAAGTTCTCAACAAAGAACATATGAACTTGAAGGTTGCGTTGAATAGCAACAAGAAACTTTTCTTGAGCTTTCAAGTTGCTTTTAATGTTAATCACACTTTGAACAGAATTAAGTTCTGCCTGTACGTGAATTGTCGTTTTACACAGCAAAAAAGTTCCATGGAACTACACTTCAACTAAAAGTGAACTTCTAATTTCTTATCTCAAGTGAAATTCGAACTTTTGGTTGTTGCTTGGGTTCTGTCTGTATTAATAAACTTAACCAGTGTATATATAAGTAATTACCAAATAGAATAAAATTGTCATTATTATGCAAACATGGGAAAGTGTTCAAATGTGGGTCTATGGATCTAAAATTCGACCTATCGGTAAAACTTAACTGTCTTTAATTTTTCTTCATATTGATATGTAACTTCTCTGAGGGGGTTTGACCAAAGACTACGCTCCATACAAAAATTCAAAAAATTGTATGAAGAAAAGTCTACGTGGGTAGAGGGGGAGGTCTGAGATTGTCAAAAATGAGTCTACGTGGCTTATGCACAGGTTCTAAGTGGGACAACCTTGTGCTGAACTGGCCGGGATGACGAGGCGCAAGGGCTCAGTAGGGATTTTTGTCCTGAAGCTAAGAGTTTAGTTTTTATTATCTGAATATATAAAACTCTGAAAATCTAAAAATCTAAAACCCTAAAAACCTAAAAATCTGAAAATCTAAAACTCTAGAGATCTAAATATCAAAATATCTAAAACCAAAAAATCTGAAAATCTTAAACTCTAGAGATCTAAATATCTAAAAACCTACAAATCTAAAAATTTTAAAATCTAAAAATTAAAAAATCTAAAAAATTTAAAATCTTAAAACCTGAAAATCTAAAAATCTTAAAATCTCAAAATTTAAATATCTAAAAATCCAAAAATCCTAAAATTTAAATATCTCAAAATCTATTAGAAATCTAAAAATCTAAAATTCTAGGAATGCTTGAAAACTTGAAAATTTAAAAAACTTAAATCCAAAAATCTGAAAATCTAAGAATCTAAAAATCTAAAAATCTAAAAAGCCTAAAATCTAAATATTCAAAAATCTACTAGAAGTCTTAAAATTCAAAAATCTAAAATTTTATGTTCCTAAAAATCTACTAGACATCTAAAAACCTAAAACTCTAAATGTTTTTAAAATTCTGAGATTTTTAAACTCGTCCATACCATTCTTCTATTTACACTGTGTGTATTGTCCGACCAAATTAAAAAAAATGATAATAATAGAAGAAAACCCGCCAAAGCCGGCATTTCCCCTTTCTTTAAATCTGAGAATAAAAATAAATAAATATCTAAAAAAATTATGATTAAAAAATTTAAGAAACTAAATGTTTTGATACTTTTAGTTTCTTATAAATAAATTAACAAAAAAAAAAATCCAAATTGCTATAAAAATCATATATTCAGGAGCTTAAAAATCCAAAGATTTACCAAATTTTTAAGAATTTAGAGCAGTGACCGAACTATTTTTTTTTTTTACTCTTTATTTATTCCAAATTTTACATTATTTTACATTCATATATTATCCTAGGTGATCCTGCTTAGTTATTAACATTTCAACCTTATATGCTATCATTATTATCTAATTGTGTTAATATTATTTTTACTTTGTCTATTCAGAATTTTTAACAGGGTTTATTTTGCCTGCGTGTCAGAATTACAGTTGATTTCTTAAAACTAGTTCTTATCTATAGAGAGAATTGATCATTGCAATTGAAGATTGCAATGATTTTAAAAGTGACCGAACTATCAATATTTTTACAACACTACTACAATCACGTATAAAACAGCGTCCACAATGCATTGATTTACCGGTTACTTCAGTGGTTAGCCAAGTTATTTGATTCGGGATTTGTCATGTTCATAGTCTATGCTTACATGGGTAGTAGGCCATCCCTTATTTTGAAAAAAAATTGCCAAGTTAAGAATTCCACCTCTTGAAATGATCGTCTTGACTAGAAAACAAACATACTTAAATTTGAAGACCGTAGAAGAAAATATGAAAGTTTGAAGGTTACCTTTGCTCAACCATATTTAATATATCGCCTAAGCCTAGATATAAAGTTGTGTTTTATTCACCAGTATTCACTACCATGTTTAGTTTATTTCTTAATTATTGGTTGCCTCATACTTCAGAATATGTTTTCGCTGGATTTAAATCCCAGTGCATTTTAAATGTGGCTGGATTTTTGATTTTCCGTGTCAAAGTTCCGTCAATCTCAGCCCTTTGAAATTACATCAGAACAAAATGTTTGGACAAGGTTCCCGAGGGGGTTTTGAGTTTTTGTTTTGCTTTGATTAGACATACATTGCAGAACACTTTGTCAGGAAGCAGATGATGTGTAAAACCATTTTTGTCATGTTTTAGTGCACCAATTTTTTTCCACACATCGCTGGTTCGATTACGATTATTTGTGGTATCAATATGTACACTTGCGGTGGAAATTTTGTCGACATTTAAGGCGGACATTACATTATTTTTAAAGTCAAGTTCACCCGCGAAATTACCAAAAGACGGAACACGAAAATGTACACTGAAGTTTCTAGAACGAAACGACAAAGCTGATCAGGGTTTCACACGGAAACCCTTTGGATGGCACATCTCATTGAGATGTTATAATTTGTGATCAGTAATAAAAGCAGGTTTCTGAAGGGCTAATGAACTTAACTTAACTAAACTTAAAGCATATATGGTGACAATTTTTATCGGCGTGACTCAAATTTCCGGGCGGCGCGGGCAAAAAAATGCAGCGGCGTGCCGGTCGAAAATAGCGGCGGCGGCGGCGCTATAAAATCGTCGGCGGCGGCGGCGTGGCCCGGCGGCGCACAGGTCTATGAGGGTGAAGGTAAACTAAGAAAAATCGGCAATTTTTGTCAATTTTTTTTTTCAACCCTCATAATTTCAAATGGCCTATACTACAGGAGGTTCTAATGACTATTTCCCAAGGTTCCCTAAAATTGATAGTTTTATCGCTACGTATATGTTATGGCATTCAAGACATGCTCAAAACTATTATTAAACTACCACATGTTTTGATAGTTATATGATTTGCCTCTCTAAACACATATTTGTTGATCATTTTATTTTGAATATTCATTGTATTCTCAACTTAGAAAGTAACATTTTATTTTGCTAATTTCTTTTTATTTGCCAGTTTAAACATCATTTCTTATGTAGTGAGCATCATGTTGGATGCATACTGTTCGAAGATTTCCATTTCATTGTTTTATCAAGAGGAAAGTGTATAATATTTTCTAGATTTTTTTATTCATCAGTGAATTTATGTTTTGGAATAAACGTATGGTATTTTTGTATCCCTGGAATTGGAACAAGATCATAAAAACTTTCCAGTTATTTTTTTAAACGTCTGTATAATCTTAATTGTTTGTATATATAAATTGTCAGTATTTTTTAAACTGCTGTTTTACTCTTTCTGATGTCGCCCAGTCATACAATTGCTTAGCGCTATTTATTTCTGCAGTCTTTCTAAGACTTGCGTGCTTATTCATTCGTTTTATGTTTCCACCTATACCATCACATGGACAACTCGTGTCAGACGTTGGAAAAAATGCCATTATGCTTTTAATTAGATACCTTTTTCATGACAACACACATTTTTAAAATCTGATTAGTCTTTTTACTGCTCAGCACAACCATCTGAAAAATTAATGATTTTTTCAGGTATCGGGAGTTTGTCTTATAATTTTGATTACAGTTTTATTTTAAAAGCATAAACTAATATTGCAACTCTATTTGCATTGGATAACGCAGAAAATTCAATTTTTCTATTTATCTGTATATGACAAATAATTTAATTATTTACTTAAAACTGAATCCTAGAGGGTTTGAGCTGTTTAGTGGAATGCCTGTAACAAGAAATTAGAAGAAAAATTAGTATTCTCCATTTAATTCCAACTAGCTTTGCTTATCTTCGACAGATACGCGTATTTCGTCTACAATGTGCAGACTTCTTCAGTGTCTCGTACTAATCGAGTGTCTCGTACGCAAGTCGAGTAATTAGTACGAGACACTGAAGAAGTCTGCACATTGTAGACGAAATACGCGTATCTGTCGAAAATAAGCAAAGCTAGTTGGAATTAAATGGAGAATACTAATTTTTCTTCTAATTTCTAGTTACTAAAAACTGTTTTTTTATTCTTATGATTAAAGTTTGCACGTTAAACTTTGAATTGGTGAACAACAAAGTTTTCGTTGTTACCTTTCAGGTTAAAAAATAGATATTATCATTGTTTTAATTTTGAATTAATTCACATTGAGGAGAATTTATCCAGAAACAGTATTTAATGATATCAATGATATGTTTATCCAAATGTTCGTAAACAAATTCAATCATGTTTTTCGAGTAGCATTTGTGAAAGATCTTTAGGCAAAAGCCTCTCTTCTATCTTCACAAGAAACTTTATAAATCAAAAGCATCCCCATGCGGAGAAGGTCAAGTAGGTGACCTACTCCGCATGGGGATGCTTTGTAAAAGATTGTGTGCCTGTTTCGAAATACTACCTCACAATGCCCTCCGCTCAATTTCAAACTACTTCTATTCAATTTGCACAGCCTGCCGTGCGCCTACGGAACTATCAATACTTTCTCTTAACATCTTTGTTCTAGCAAAAAAGTGCTGTCTACTTCTAGAGCCTCATGGTGATGAGAAATTATTTTCTTCTCAAAACAACATAATCATTTAGTTCTTATCAAAGCACCAAACAAGAATTTCACATTTCCGTGTATCATGCAAACACAAACATCCATTGCTGATAAATCATGAGTCTTAGCACATTGTTTAGGCTTAGGTTTCCAAAATGAGGTAAATAAAACAGATTCCAGTTACATTCTTCCTTAATTCTAAATATTGTTTATATAATGTAACCAACGGTGCAAACAAAGGCGCTTTTTACAGTTTTGACGAACTCCATTGGGCAATTTTATAGAAATTGTATATATGTGTAAATATTTCAGTTCTGTCGAGAAGCGATAATTGCTACTAGAAGCATCCAATCGTGATAACTTTCCTTCGATAGATATTCCTAAAAACTGTGCAAGAGCTTGTATTTTTTTCTAATTGAATCAATGATCCTTTAGATTCTTCTTCAATGAAACCAACGAATTGGAAGGTGAAGTCTGTTCCTCAATTTTTGCTTCTGCAGAACCTGTTACGGGAATGTTTTGCTCATTAGTACGTGTAAACTTTAAGCGACATTTCGTAGAAAAAAAAATCATTTCAAACCTGATTTTTCCAAATTTTTTCATCTAAAAGTAGTTTTATACTCTCACCCCTTGCCTACCCTGCACTGGGTAGCTTGGTAAAAGATTATGTACCCGATCGGATACTACCGTTTAAATGCCCTCCGCTCGTTTTCAACTTGTATCTTCCATTGTCAAAGCCTGCCGTTTCCCTATACTATCAATACTTTCTCTTCATTTACATTTGTTCTATTTGTTCTGTCCATTTCTAGACGAGAAATTATCTACTTCTGACAAATTTCGTACTAGTTTTATGTTTCATGACCTACACATTGTAGACGAAATACGCCTATCTATCAAGATAAGCGATAAAGGTAGTTGGAATAAAATGGAAAATACTCATCATTTTTCTCATTTCTAGTCACAACTATTCCATTAAAAAGCTCACACTTTCTAGAATTCAATATGACACGTTCTGGGTCACCAAACTATCCTTGAGATCAGAACAGGACCTGCAGTTGCAAAAAAATGCTATGCAATGCTACGTTGTGTATTGAAACATATTCATTGAATATCTTAGAAGACCCACAGACATTATGAGATAATCTTCTAGGTTATCCAAACTATCCTGACATTCAAAACTGAAAATCTACGGTAGCTTTCTGGTGAGTCTTCTGGAAGGTTACCAGATATAATGAGATATCTTGGGATGTTCTAGGTCACAAGAACTGCCCTTGTGTTCTGAAGTAAGAGTCAACAGTCGTAACAGTAGCTTTATAACCTATGAAAGGTGACGATATCCATTCAAGCACATTCAGTAAATCTTCTGTAAGCTCATCAGTCATTATCAGATTATCTTGGAATGTTCAAGTTTATAAAAACTGGGATGTTCAGAACTTAAGATATCCAGTAATAACCATAGCCTCTAGGGCTATACAAAGCTACGATAATTATGCAAACATATGTACTCAATGAATATTCTGAAACGTCCACAGACATCATGGGATAATATTGTTAGTTTAAGGTCAGCTAAAACATAAGGTCTACAGTTGAAACAGTGGCTTTATGGGCTTTATAACATTGTAAATCGGATACTTTTACAACTGTAGATCGTAAGTTCTGAACTCCATGACAGTCTGGACAACTAAGCAAATCTCAAAGAAATATATCCTACTTTCTTCAATCAGCTCTATGTTATTATACCAATTTAATCAGAAAACACTAGAGATTCCATTTCCCAACCAATTTTCTTGTCCCGGGATTCGGGATAAAATTTGTTGCTTGTCTCGGGAAATCCCCGGAAAATTTTTCAATGTGCTTAAAAACGCAATTTTGTGGTTAGGATTATGTTTTATTCATCAATAAAAAAATCAATGGTTCAAATCAAGTAACTGGTCTTATCGATTTGAATTCATCGGACCGCTTTTTAGAACAGATATTTCCGGAGTTCAGAAAGATGCGCTCACTATCGGTTAACGTTGGTTTGATTGATTTTAAGCCGCCAAAAATGATTTCAAGATTCGGGCTCAACTTACCATGTAGCTCAAAAAGTGCTAGCTCTTCGCAATTACTTTTGAAAAATCAATCTTTACCGAATCAGTCTGGGACGGGTTGGCGTATTCCTTTATAGCCGATTCCGGTTCTTCACGCATACAGGACAATCCAGCATTCATCTCTGCAGCATCATCGTCGGTCTATCTTTGGCAGTCTTGCAACAATCGAACTCCCAGTTCCTTGATGAACTTAATCAGTTGCGTTTTCGATGAGCTTTCCAGTTCTGCTGGCACTTGTGTTGACAACGGAAGACCTTGAAGGAACTTCAGCGCTGTTATTATTTCCTTTTGACGCCGTTCGTTGATTCCTTTCGTGATTGCATCGAAGAGCTCGTTTCCAACTTCGGAGTTACTTTTCGTAAGCTTCGAATTCAAGAAACTCGAGCTGCCTTCCGGAGATAGCAATGTAGCATCTCGTCTTTCCAATGCTTCCGAAGCGAGTCTGATTGGCTGAAGAGCTTCCTGAAGGTTTTTTGCAACCTCGAAATCACTGTCCAACATAAGACCTGAAAGGCCTATTTCGGAAAGTGGCTCTTTGATGCAATCAAAACCGCGAATGAAGTGCTCCAGCATCGTTTCAGTCGAGCTCCAACGAGTTTTGACGTCCACATACACTTGAAGTGGTTTATGTAATATTTTCGTGATTTTTTCTTGAAGCAGTGCATTCTTAACAGGCAATTTTCGAAAAAAAATTCACGACTTTTCGAATACGTTTGAGAGACTCTTCAAATCACGTGGTGTACAAGTCTATAATTGAAATAAATGAGCTGTTTTCATTAATATGAACATGAACATTCCAATATATTTACCCGAAGAACCAACTTCATCATCGTAGTTATCACTATCCGAAACGTCGCTATCTGAATCCTCATTTTCAATTGGTACCGGTGGCTGATCCTTGTACAGGACATCGCAAACCCCCAAGTGAATCGCATGGTTGTAACACTGCTGATGAAGGTAATCCGACAATCTTCCAAACTTCGTCATCAATCGAGCTTTGTCAGTCGTTGATGCTACAATGTTTCCATCCTTAATACCGAATTTCCGGACCATACCCTTGACCATTTTCAAAACCTTTCCACGATTTTTGGCGAGACCCAGGTTGCAGAATGATCCGTCAGAGAAATGGGCATTCACGTTTAAGTAAGGCTTGTTGCTTAGACTTGTGCACTCGTCCAAAGTGAGATTAATCAGTTCACCGCTATCGATTCGCTTCACTATTTCATCCCGCGTTTGCTGTTGAGTGTATCCATAGTATTCGGCGACCAGCTTTCTGACGGATGTATTCGACGTTGGCAGAGAATATCCACGATCTGCGATCGATTGTCTGATGAACTTGCTGTTGGTGATTGCATTGATCGAAAGTCCGTCCTCTGCTGCCAGCCGAGCTACAATTTGCGCCAGTGACTTACGTTTAACGAACTTGAGCATCGATACTTGTTTCACTGGGACATTCGGTGTGGATGATTTAACTTTCACAGCAGACTCACTAGGATTTGTGGGTGGTTTGGAATCCATGTTTGTTCTTCATGTGCCGGAGCAAGCCACTGGTCGAAGAGCCCTTGCACGACAAAATTTGTTAGCACTTCTGACCTTTTCTTTGTCATCCGCAATTCTATCGAAGTGTTTCCAAATGTCAGCCATGCCTTTAAAATAATTGGACTTAAGGCTACATCAGCACAAATTTTGTATTACTACTTACTTTGATTTAACGGCAATCCAATTTTTTTCAATGAACACAGAAGTAATCAGTGAATGAAAACAATGTTATGAAAGGAAATGACAGTTTGCGTCATATTAGCGCGCGCGCGTGTGTGTGTGTTAAATGTGTAGGCAAAAATGCGAATGCCTACTGAACCAACACAAAATGAATGAAGCATTTTCATGAATGATGTATAACATCGATGAAGGTACAGTAAATATGAATGATGGCGTTGTATGGATTAACAATTGAATGCGCTTAAACGGTACACTGAAATTTATTGAGAAGTATCAAAGCGAAAAAATATGTAAGAAATGTGTGTACCGGGAATCCCGGGATTTTCGGGACGGTGAAAAGTCTTATCCCAGGATTCGGGAAATCCCGAATTTTTCAAGATCCCAGGATTTTTTGTCCCGGGATATCCCGGGTTGGAACCCCTACACAGATAAAAAGAAACATTGAATTTTCTGCGTTATCTAATGCACATAAAGGGAATACTAGATTTGGCAAAAAATTATAGGATATTTCATGTAAATTTAAGCCAGATAACGCCTGAATCTAGCCACTTGTATGAAAGATTGCAAACATTGTTGTATGCAAACATTGTTTACTCCTCCTTTGGCTTGAAATTAAACGAATAGAAATTTTACGTGCTTGTTAAAATTAATGTTTTTTTCTGTGTAGAAGACACTAAATTGCCTGCATAATAACGCTAATTTAGGCTTAAAAAGGGAAATTCAAGGAATATTGCTTTGAGCAATCTGAATGGCTTCAATTGCGTAGTCCTACGTCATCGTTCCGAACAACCCAATACACATATAAAAAGAAACATTGAATTTTCTGCGTTATCTAATGCACATAAAGGGAATGCTTTATGTTGCAGAAAATTATATTAAATTTCATGTAAATTTAAGCCAGATACGTCTGAATCTAGCCTTTTGTATGAAAGATTGCAAACATTGTTGTATGCAAACTTGAACGAGGCGAAATTTTACGCGCTTGTTAAAATTAATTATTTTTTTCTGTGTAGGGTTGTAGTAAGGCTTTGTGCACAAATTACGTAACGCAAAAAACCTGGATTTTGGACCCACTCCCCCCTTATATGTAACAATAGGTAAAGCATGACCAGACTCCCCCCTTTAATTACGTAACGCTCACGAGCCCCCCCCCCCCCCCATTTCTCAATTGTCATAAAATCATCACAAAAACTGTTATTGTTGTTGTTTTTGTTTAATTCTAATATATTTGAAATAAGTAGAGATTGCAAACATCATACAATTAATTTCATTTCAGTATCTTAAAGCTTATAAAAAGATTACGAAAAACATTGCACTCATTGTACTGCATTAATTCAGGTTAATGAATGTTTTTAAATCTGTTGCAAATATTAGTTCAACAAGTTTATTAAAATGTCTTTAAATTATTTAAAGTATCACAAAAAAAGTACTATTCATATCACTTAAACTGAAAAAATCACTAATGCAATGCATAATATTGACCTATTGCAATTATTATAATCTAATTATTATTAATTATATTTTTTTTATATGGGTACTATACAGAGTTTTCCTTTTGATCCGGGCAGTGAATTCATGACGGTAGAAACATAGAACAACAGACGCAGCAACAAGTTCATTTGATGTAGGCTACACGCAAATGAATATTGGGTGTTTGAACGCAATGATTAGAATCAATATTTCTTGTGTATTAAATCAAAACACACAATGTTTTAGTTTAATGCAATCATATCAATCATTTGAAACAATAAAATTTCGTATCGAATTTAATATGGTTAGTCAATTAATATTTCTAACAGAAATCATTATTGATTCAACAAAATAATTTGATAGAATCAACAAACAACAAAAAATTCAACAAAATTTCTTCAAGTATTTGATTTGATCGAATCAATGCAAAGGGGCATTGTTTCCAAGAAACTTATTTTTTAATTCAACAATAAATGCTTTTTGTTTTCAATAGAAACCTCATTTGCAGCGCTTTTAGAAAGAAAACAAAATTGTTGTTTGTTCAAAAATTAAATCGGTGTTGTTTGAATAAATAAATATTATGGGTAAGCCGTGGGCCAACAATAAAATTTGTTGAATCTATACAGAACAATATATTTCTCAGCGTGTAGATGTACGATTTATGGAAACCTTCGCCAATCGGTGATGCAAATCGTCATAAGATACCTTTCGTTTAGGAGATCACATTTAAAAAGTATACTGAAAATTAATTTTCGTTTATATTACGATCGAAGGTAGGACTAACAAATCTATTCATTCACTGATAAAAAAAACAATGATAATATCTAAGGTACACCGGGGGAAGTGTACCATCGGGGTAAGTGGATCATGTGATTATTTAAAATAGTAGTGCCTTAATTTCGCAATAATAACTAACACAAAATGAAGCATAGATTCAAAACGATACACTAGCACCAACACAGCAAAAATATCGAGCATATACACACACTAGCATAGTTGTTTACACGAAACGTCATTTCCAGCTTCGAAAAAAGTTAGTTTGCGTCGTAGTAAAAAGCTTCCTACACCGTTTAAACAGAAGTTTATTTCATTGTTTTGTTTTGCAGGTAACTATTATAAGTTAATCAACAAATTGGGCGGCAATAACAGTTCATTGTTTCTATCATAGTTTTTAAATTCAACATGATACACTTCCCCGAAGTTTTGCTACCACTGGGGAAGTGGATCATATTTCGTTCATTTCAAATATACCATTATTCGTGTGGAGATTTGGTTGCTTTTATGGTCTAAATGTGTGTTTAATTTACTATTAACACTTTTACAGCAATAATGGCTCGCACGTACGTTAAAAAAGACCAGCATCTGCATATTCTAAAGTGTCATTAGAGTCTGCCATTGAAGCTGTTAAAAATAATCAAATGTCGATGTCCCAGGCTGCGAGATGCTATGGAATCCCAAGATCAACCCTTCAAAAACGCGTGAATGGCCAAAGAGGCGTAAAAAGCACTACAGGTGGAAGACCAACTGCGATTCCGATAGCCGTAGAATCTAACATCGCATCTTGCATTAAAACGATGGAGAAGTGGGGCTTCGGGTTGTCCAAGGCTGAAGTTCTACAGGCTATCACACGGTACTTGACTGAAAACGAAATTCAAAACCCATTCAAGAACTCTGTACCCGGAGACGAATACTTTTACAGTTTCAAGAAACGCCATGGATTGTCCCAAAAGAAGCCTCAAGCTGTTGAGATCGCCCGGAAAAGGAATGTGGATCCGTTTGTTATGGCTGATTATTTTCAACTGGTCCAGAAAGTCACCCGCGGAGTGCCTCCAGAACGCATTTATAACGTGGATGAATCTAGCTTCTGTCTTGATCCAACTCGTGTAAAAGTTGTTGGGTAGAAGGGAAGAGCAGCACATCGCGTTACAGCAGGACCTGCGAGGGAGAATATTTCCGTGTTAATGGGTGCCAACGCAGTTGGTGGAAAACTGCCTCCACTGATCGTGTTCAAAGCAAAAACGTGGACTAGCTGGATGGCATCGAAGGAAGACGAGTTTCCTGGATTAGCTTACGCAGCCACGCCTAACGGATGGATGGACACGGAGACATTCACCAATTACTTTGAACGCCAATTTCTGAAAGTGATCCCGAAGGAACGACCAGTTGTTTTAATTTATGACGGGCATTCATCGCACACCAGCATGAAGTTGATTGAAACAGCAATGCAGGAAAAAGTTGTGATTTTGAAACTTCCGCCTCACACGAGCCATTTGCTTCAACCCATGGATCTTTCAGTTTTTAAATCTCTTAAGCATAAGTATGACGAAAAACTGATTGCTTGGCAACGTAAAAATTACGGTGTGAAGGCTTCAAAATCAGTATTTTCTTCGCTTATTTCACGATCATGGACGCAGTTTGACAAAACTAACATTATTAGCGGATTCAAGAAAGCTGGGATTTTTCCTTTCTCAGACAAAGTGATTCCAGATGAGAAATATGAACCTGGGGCGCTTGAAAGATTCAAGACACCAGTGTGCAAGCAGATAAAGCATCTTCGGCTGATGGATCCTTTGAGCAAATCCTGTTGGAACATGGCAAATCCTGTTGGAGCATCGAAGGAAAAAAGGCGAAAAGTATGCCCCGGAGCCGAAGTAATTACATCAGCAGAGGCTCTCCAGACTGTGAAAAAGTCCTAGCAACGTGTGTCGAAGAAGACTTAATTGTCAAATTACTATTGCGACTAACTTTGAAGAAGTACAAATGTGTCTTAAGAATTGGACTTTCTTTGCCATTATCTAGTTTCTCATGTACTAATCGATAGTATGGTTTTATACGTATCAATAAAGCTTCCTTGAGTTGTTCTAAACATTTTTTCTATTATTCGATTCTCATTCAAATATTAATCACATTTACGTGGTATCTGGACAACCCCTTTTCAAAAAAGTAACTTAATCAATACCACAAAAGCAATTTTGTGGTATTCTGGTAACTTTGAACGTGTTTCATTACATTTTATCCGCATATGAATGACATACATACAGATGATCCACTTACCCCTAAGCGTTGGGGTAAGTGGACCATCCATCCATATTTTGTAAGTCGTTCGTACACCTTTTTGTGAAGTCCAAATATCAATGTTTTATCATCATTTTATACATAATACTCACACATTCCCGCAACATTACACACAAACATAATAATGCATTCTTGAGAGTTACACATGATGTTGAAGTTGAACTATGTGAAATCTTGTATCCACTTCCCCCGGTGTACCTTATGTGTTCCATCTATGAATTTTTGCAATATAATCAACAAATGATATCTATTTGTAATAACACATGCTTCCAATGTGTACACATAACCACTATGTGTGGCTACACATACCCTTCATTTGTCACATAAACTTCATTTGTGTTTCGCAGAGAGTTCTGTTTATGTGTGAACACTACAGATTTAAGTGGAATTTTCTATGTATTTTTGCCAATAAATATGTGTGGATTATTTCGCGTGTTGGTTTCTGCAACGAAACTTGTACTTTCTACGAAGCTTCCTTCGTATCAAAAGCCACACGGGCAACTGTCAAAAGCACAAAGCATTTGTTGACACAAAAAGAACATTCATTCATTCTAAGAAAATAGTACAAATAGCTACGAGTAATTTGTTACCAATAAAAAAGAAATGGCTCTTGGGTGGTTGCATGAACGACTGACAGATCTACTTTATCGGCTCAAAATATATTTGAAAAAAAAGGCAACCACGAGGAGTTATTCTGCTCTTCACGAAATTAATTTTGTGCATTGTACAAAATAGGTGTAATGAAACGTTTTGTTAGAAAAAAAAAAAAGCAATATGAATGTCAAATTACTAGACATTGGTTCTATGTGCATAATCCATGTTTACGGAAAAATTAAAGCTAATTTACGAAAATCAAAAGATAGACTTAATCTATTTTTCTAAAAATTTCAGATGCACCATAAATGTGTTTCTATTATGGCCACTCCAATAAAACGTAACGATTTTAAAACCCCCCTCCACCATATGTCACAATAAGAAACGGTTGCTCAACCCCCCCCCCCTTCATGCGTTACGTAATTTGTGCACAAAGCCTTAGTAGTTTTTTGTTTGTGAGATTCTATAGTTGCGTAATTTTCAATACAGAAGTACATATATGTACTTCTGTATTATATCCAACGAGACTATTCATGTTGACTGTTTTTAAAACATTACATTTTCTTCTTTCAAACAATTCCAACTAGAACTCGACAAGTAAATTATTCTCCCCACCCCCCTCTGGGCAGCTTTCTCGGTCAGCGATGCCAACCTCGGAAATCACGTCGGATTTGAATACATTTAAATCAATCAAATCGGTTTCACCTCATGACGAAGCCATTAAAAAAAATGTAATAAATCCACAAGTCCCCCCGAAAAGTATAACGATCGCACGTCTATCAAACCGGCACCAAATCTTTCTCTTGAGCTCGTCAAACATCAGCTTAAGTGCTCAGCGCAATCCCTGCCTTTCTTCCTTCTTGGACCTCTTGGGATTTCTTCGGACTCGAACTACTCCATTCGTACACGGGCGAATGGCGCTACGGGCTCCCTTTGTGGATCTATTTCCATTCCAATCCATCAGTTGCCGTTGTTGTTTCACTCCCATGAAACCGACCATTTCGCATTAGCAATGTTAATGAGCTCTCCCGGTCTCTCTCGACGGTAGTGCAGAACAGCTTGGAAGAAGAAGAAGAGAAAAACAGCAACAATAACCAAAACAGAGGATTGAAACAAACGCACTTGAAGCGGTTGGAATTCCATACATCATCGGATGAAATTACACCGCTGCTGCTGCTGCCCCAGCAGCCGTTGGTTGTTCAAGTTCGCGGTCAGATGTTTAGATAGGTGGGTATCCGGCATCCATAAGCTACCTACCATAGCGTCAGTAGGGAGGCACTAGGGAAAGCAAAAATGCGCGAAAATGGATATCCGATCGACCGACCAACCGACCGCATTATTGAGGCAGAAAGCGAGAAATTAATCGTTCCGTTCGCTAAGTAAACATGAGATTTGATTTTGGGAGAGCGGGAAGGTAAATCTTGGGTGCTGGTAAGGTCAATTGCCATACCGACTGTTTGTGGGAATGTTTGATTTAGGTCTTCAGCTGCTGTTTCCACCGAGCTGCAACCAAGGAATGTTAAGTGGCCTCTTGGCCGGTAGTAATTAGGCAGTTATTTTGCGAGCCAATTGTGTGAATAATCGATGTTGAATTGATGCTGAGATTGTATTCATGAACCGTAAGGAATACGTAAATGACGGTTGATCTTGATGCCCATCTCGAGAATAAATCAAAATCGAGAAGAAGATACCTCTCTATGTGAGATGGTTAAGTTAGTTTTAATTATTCTGTTAACGATCATCATAATTCGATGATTTGCGATTGGTGGCAAGTAGCAGTTGTGACTCCAGCAGAACCTCGAATGTTGCCCATAAAAACCACCGACCATAAATTATCGTTTCAAACATATTGGATTACAGGGCATCTGCTGCTCCATCTGAATGCTGTCGAACTCCCTGATTCAATTGCGAGCTGCCCGGGCCGCTTAAGATAATGCGCATATTATGATGATCAGTCTCAAAAGAAACGAAAATAATTCAACCCAAACTGCTTTGCATGACCAGCTTGCATTTCACGAATAACGTTTGAGGAATCTCAAATGTATCAAAATTCAAGCGCTGCAAAAAAAAAAAAACACGAAAACCGTCCCAAAACACGAAACTCGCACCTGCCCTTAAATGCTTCGTTCTGATTTGACCAAAAAAGATTTTTATCTGATCCCCCTATAGCCCTTTCCTTCTTCGGTTCGGTCGGGTTGGTCCGATTTCGGCTGGCACCGAAAGAGCATTTTCATATATGTATTTCTTTGTCCTGCCAGCTCTCATTTTCGGCCAATCCACCGCTCCGGAGCGCCCGAGGGTTCAAACCAATCTGCTACAGAAATAACAATACACTTCATTAATCCTTTCGGCCATATGGACACACGCAAAGCAAAGGGATCACTTAAGCCTTGCTTAACCTCACCTGCCTGATGGGTTTTGTTCGGTGACCGAGTGTGTTGATTTTGCATTTCGGATTAGCCGAACATTTTTGCGCTGGGAATATTTTCTGCCAACTCACTCTCCGGGCTGGGTATCGAAGTGGTGGATGAATGCTGCTGACTGGGTTAGGTTCACGGTGGATGATGGGTTCAGCCCTAGGTATGGAGTGTGAAATTTGTCCCGCTATTCATAACACAGGAATCGGGGAAGCGTTTGTCCCAGCCGCAAACTGGAAACTGGAAAGGATTCTCCCACAGGTTTAGTGCTTATCAAATGGTTTGCCATAGACGTGCGTAGGGTATGAAAACATGACCTCGAGATCAAAATCGAAGGGTTTGCCTTAGAAGGACCAACTGCAGTGCTAAGAATTTGATTCGTTTGCCGATAAGTTGTTTCAGAATATGATGCTTGACTTCCGCATACGAGAAATAAACTGTTGGGATTCACTAAACTCGAGGAGATCTTCGATAGCTGAAAACGTCCTTGGAGGGTGTAGTTGCGGAAAATGGCATACACACTCAGATTATTTTACAGAAATCTGTAAAGTTTTACCGAATTCTCAACAGCTGAACGTTTGGTAATCCAATTTTATGGATTTCGGTAAAATTTTACCGAAATCCGGTATTTTTTTACAGATATCTGTAAAATTTCACCGAAATCCGTAAAATCTCATTACCGAACGTTCAGCTGTTGAGAATTCGGTAAAACTTTACAGATTTCTGTAAATAAATCTAAGTTTGTACAAAAAAATGTTCACCAAAATACGTCCTCTAATCGGATTGATTCAAAACTTGTACACTGAACATTTATTTCCGTAAATAAACTATCACTCGTTTTAAAAACATGAATTTGATACAAAGAACAAATTTTTCGTGCATTGTATCAAACATTAACAATACTTTTTATGTGGTGAAGTGCTATCATAACACTATTTTGTATAATGAACATGATGGATTTTGTGAAAACCAGTCATAAATCAGGGCATCAATTATCCCCTCAACATTTACTTATGCTTTTCCCTTTTAATTGTTTTCTTTTTCGTGCATTGTTAAGACTGTTGCATCACTCCAAGTCTTGATATTTTGATAGAAGGTCCGGATTTCCATAGTGTTATATGACTTACCTGGATGAATTGACTTGTGTATGTGTTTGTCTGTACGTGTGTGTACAAAGATATGAGAATTAACATCTAAAAAAAATCTAAAAATCAGAAAATCAAAATAATAATATATTTAAAAATCTGAAAATTTTAAAATCATTCAAATCCAAAAATCCAAAAATCCATATATCTGAATATCTAAAAATCTAAAATTCAACAAATCTAAAGAACTGAACAATCTAAAAATCTAAAGATCTAGTAATCTAAAAATCTAAAAATTTAAAAATCT
This sequence comes from Aedes japonicus, assembly GCA_034211315.2. Lineage (NCBI taxonomy): Eukaryota > Metazoa > Arthropoda > Insecta > Diptera > Culicidae > Aedes > Aedes japonicus. The sequence continues at coordinate 38,326 of JASCZW010000920.1, forward strand.
ATAGATCTAAAAATTTAAAAATCCCAAAATCTATAAATCTAAAGATCTAAAAGTCTAAAAATCTAAAAATCTTAAAATCTAAAAATCTAAAAATCTGAAGATTTTAACATCTAAAAATCTAAAAATCTGGACCCCGGCGTAGTGGTTAGCATCAATACCTCTCACGCCAAAGTCACGACTTTGAATCTCACCCCCATACAAGTTGCGAAAATACCCAAAAGGTATTTGAGTGACTACGACGGGAGATGAACCAGCCCAGGGCTGACAATCTTGATAACAAAGGAAAAAAGAAATAGAAAAATCTAAATATCTAAGAATCTAAAAATCGAAAAATCAAAAAATCAAAAAATCTAAAAATCTAAAAATCTACAAATATAAAAATCCAAAAATCTAAAAACCTAAATATGTATAGAAATGAAAATCTAAAACTCTTAAATACGCCAAAGCTCAAAATCTAAAAATTTAAAAATACGAAAATCCAAAAATCTAAAAATCTTAAAATCTAAAATAAATTAAAAATCTAAAAATCCAAAAATTAAAAAAAAAATTATATCCAAAAATCTAGAAATCTTAACATCTAAAAATCTTAAAATTTAAAAATCTAATTACTATTTTAAAATCTAGATATCTTAACATCTAGAAATCTTAAGATCTAAAAATCTAAAAATTTGAAAATCTAAAAGTCCAACAATCTAAATATCTTAGTAATTAATGATCTGACATTCTATATATCTTAATATCTAAAATCTCAAAATGTCAAAATTTAAATAGTCTTAAAATCTTAATATCTGAAAATCTCAAAATCTAAATATATATAAATCTTATAATCTTTAAATAAAAAAATCTTAAAATCTTAAAATCTGAAAACCTTTAAATCTAAATATCTAAAATTCTAAAAATTTAAAAATCTTAAAAATCTTAAAAATCTTAAATTTTTAAATCAAAAAATCTTAAAATTAATAAATCTAATTACTTAATATCTTAAAATCTCGATATCTCAACATCTAAAAATCTTAAGATCTAATAATATAAAAATTTAAAAATCTTAAAATCCAAAAATCCAAATATCTTAGTAATTAATGATCTAAAATTTTATATATCTGAGTATCTAAAATCTCAAAATGTCAAAATTTAAAAAGTCTTCAAATCTTAATATCTGAAAATCTCAAAATCTAAATATATAAAAATCTTATAATCTTTTAATAAAAAAATCTTAAAATCTTAAAATCTTAAAATCTTAAAAATCTTAAAAATCTAAAAATCTAAAAATCTAAAAATCTAAAAATCTTAAAATCTTAAAATCTTAAAATCTTAAAATCTTAAAATCTTAAAATCTTAAAATCTTAAAATCTTAAAATCTTAAAATCTTAAAATTTTAAAATCTTAAAATCTTAAAATCTTAAAATCTTAAAATCTTAAAATCTTAAAATCTTAAAATCTTAAAATCTTAAAATCTTAAAATCTTAAAATCTTAAAATCTTAAAATCTGAAAACCTTAAAATCTAAATATCTAAAATTCTAAAAATTTAAAAATCTTAAAAGCCTTATAAATCTAAACTTCATAAATCTAAATATCTTGATATGTTAAAATCTTAAAATGTGAAGATCTAAAAATCTGAAAATCTTAAAATCATAAATTTTTATACTTAAAATCTAGAGATCTTAAAATCTAAAAATCTAAATATCAAAAAATCTGAAGATCTTAAACTGCACAAATACAAAAATCTGAGGATCCAAAATATTAAAAATTATATGTAGAATTTCAAAATTCAAAATATATGAAAATCGGGAGGAAACCTAAGAATTTGAAAATTAGAACAAATAAAAAAAAGGGTTTAGCAATCTGAAAATACAAAATTCTGAGGTTTAAAGTAAAGTTCTGAGACTCGGTCATTTACCCTTCCCTAAAATCTGAAAAAAATATGCTTAAAAATTTGTCGAAAAAAATAATTTAGAAGAAAAATTAGTAATCTCCATTCAATTCCAACTACCTTTGCTTATCTTCGACAGATACGCGTATTTCGTCTACAATGTGCAGACTTCTTCAGTGTCTCGACATTGTAGACGAAATACGCGTATCTGTCGAAGATAAGCAAAGGTAGTTGGAATTAAATGGAGATTACTATTTTTTCTTCTAAATTATAGCTACAAGTATTCCACTAAACAGCTCAAACCCTCTAGGATTCGAAAAAATAAGTTAAAAATCTGAAAGTATCAAAATTTAAAAAATAAATACTAAATAAATCCAAATCGCCTTAAAATTCTTGAAAGAGCTTAAAGATCAATAAATTAATCAATTATAAAAAATTGCAAATTAAGAACAGTGAAATATAACGAACTATCTATATTTTTACAACATTACTACAATCACGCATCAAAAGGAATCCATGTGTGCACTGGTCTACCGGTTAATTTAGTGGTTAGCCTAATTATTTGATTCGGAATGTGTCACGTAAAAATAAAAACAATGTTTTCCCGACGATGGTTTTATTCGGCAAATGTTTAGTCTTCCGGTGATATTAGTGACGATATACTATAGGATAATTTACTAAACACCCCTTATTTATACAGTCCATTGACCATTCAATGCAAAAATGTGGAATGTCCAATCACTGTTTATTACACTGATTATTAAAGACGATTTTTGAACTTTCTCACGCCTGACAAAATGATATCAAGTTGTGGAAATAAACTCATTTTTTTTTAACTCCATTAAGATTACGAGCTATATCACTTCATATAGCGAATCTTGAAATGAAATGTCAGATGATTTATTTTCAGTGTAAACTAGATGTACAAACATCGATATTAACCATTTTCAATTTCAGGACAATCGGAGTTTTGAATAAGAAAAAAGTTAACATAGCCAGGCAACCTTACGTAACCTTGTTTGCCTAAGAAATTCTAAAGGCTCAAACGCAGTGATAATGGAAACGGAAGAGCCCAATCTGACTAAACCTGCTTGTCGGATTGAAAACTGATCAGATGCAAGTTGATTCTCATTGGACATATCGACATCATTTGCGACAACTGTCACACTTACCGCTTTCGTTCAACTGCAGCACTATTTGGGAACATCAATGGAATTTCTGGGAATGGATTTTAAAATCCTTGGAATAAGTCCTACAAAGATCGGCCTTTCTGTAACAGGTTCCCGTTGGGCCTAGAGTGGCCTCAAATATATTTAGAACATATTTAGAAACCCTTGCATTATGGGTATCAAAATTCATGAAATTTCTCCACCAAGAAATTTCATTATGACAGTGTTATTGATTCTACTTTTGAAGAGGAACCAGCAGCTATCCAAGAACAGGTAATAAACAATGAGCGATTCAATGAGAATAAGCAAAGGCAAAGACTGAGATTAATAAAAGAAACATCTAATCATAACTGAAACATGATTCAGACCGATTCATAGAAGGAAACAGAAAATTGTTGACAGAAGTTCAGCGGAAGTGGAGAAAGGGACAAAACCAGTTTTAGTAAAGCAAAAGAATGAACTTAAGTGGAACAAAAAGTTAGCTTAAAGTAAGAGCATGAGCATGATTGACCGCTCGTGGTTGCTATTACATTATTGCCAGATCAGCAGTTATTGCACAGAGAACCAACAGATAACGCTTGGGACTAACATACATACTCAATGTGTAATAACTGATGGTCTGTAACTAAGGCAATACCAGTGCCAGCCTCGTCCAAAGGCAGGTCAAGTAGGAAATGGGTAGGAATATGTCGACATATACTCGCTCTATCGGAAGCCGAAAACACCTCTGCACTTTCACGAGAAATCACTGGAATGTTGGATAAAAAGGGTGGGTTTGCAGCAGGAATCGTTTTGTTAAGCTGAATTCAACTGACGTCGGCAGCGAATATGATATTTAACTATGATCCCGATTTTTTCTCTGTACAGAAATGCACATTAAAGTTATTCAAACTTTGGCACCGATTGAAACCAACAGTAAGGATGCTGTTGGGGTCACTCACAAGTGTGGGTGGTTTATTTCAATGGGTTGCAAGAACATGTCTCAATTTTAAGCTCGAGAACGGATTTAAACCAACATGAAGAATGCTGCTGCTGAAGAATGAATGGTTCATTTCGTTAAAATTTCAAGTTTGAGGATCGATTCAAAACAATAAGACTGATGCTGTTGAGCTCGCTTAGAGGTGCTGGTGGTTAATTCCAATAAAATATAAATATTCATTAAAATGACGAATTTGAAAGCCGGTTTAAACCAATAGTAGGGGTGCTATCAGATAGATAAAGATCAGATAACAGAAAAAAAAACAAAATAATAGAAATTGCTTGTTGCAACGTATGCGGTTGCAAAACAGAAAACAAAAGGTCTGATATCGATGTTACGCTAGAACCACATGATATTGAAGTAGCGGTACTGCAGAAAGAAAATGCACTAGAAAGTCAAATCCACACAGCAAATAATAATTGATCAGTCAAAGTTTATCACATCAATACAGCAAGAGGGCTTGCATTAATAATCAGTATGGAGGCAGGATTAAATATTGTACATATCAAAGAGAAGACAACAGCTATAATGTCTCATCTGAAATAAGCAAAGCAATAATTATAACTTGGATATGCAAATATAGGCAAAGTCACATACTCATCTTATATAAGGTCATATTTTAGCTCCACAGTTCAATAAAGACTGTCTTCGATGGAATTTGGACGCACAAAATAGGTCACCAAACATTTTCCTTGAGCCCGATTCTTTTTAAACTTTTTGGAAATAAAGTACAACTAAATGGTTAAGTTTTGACATCATTTATTTATTGAACCTCTTCTCTCAATCCAAATGCCCGCACCTTTGCCTTGACTCCTTTCATCAAATTTTGGGCAATGATAGGACCGACTTGCTTACTTACTTTTGACCACACTTTCTTTAGTTCAAGTTCATTTTCTATCAGTTTTGGAGTTTTAACGAGCTTTGCCTTCATGATTGCCCATAAATTTTCAATTGGGCGAAGTTCCGGAGTGTTTGGAGGGTTGACGTCTTTTGGTACAAAAACTACATTATTATATTTGTACCAGTCTAAGACGGGCCGGGCATAGTGGCAAGATGCCAAATCCGGCTAAAACAGTGTCGGGCCATCGTGAGATCTCAAGAAGGGCAGAAGTCGTTTTTGGAGGCATTCTTCCTTGTAGATTAGTCCGTTGACGGTCCCAGAGGTGATGAAGGGCTGACTCATTTTGCCACATCCGCAGATCGCTTGCCAGACAAGGAATTTTTTGGCGAATTTCGACAGATTCTTCTTCCTTACACTCTTCGAAACGGCCAACTTAGAGGTGGCGACGTAGTGTTCCTGTCCTGGCATTTGTTTTGGTGTCGGCTTTAATGTAGGTCTCATCGTCCATCACAATGCAGAACGGTTTTGTGAGCCACTCCCTGTACAGTTTTCTTGCACGCGTTTTGGCCACCGAGTTCTGTTTATCGCTCCGGTTCGGTGCCTTCTGGACCTTGTACACATGTAATCCAGAACGTTTCATTGTTTTCTGCACAAAACAAACTGAAACTTTCGCCTTTTTCGCAACATCCCTGATCGAAATGTTGGAATAATGCTTATATTGGTTCAATACCATCCTGGCCTTCTCCGGATTTGATGTGCAACGTTTTTTGCCACTACCATTTTTCCGCTTGGTTGTCTTACGGTCCTTGAACGTTTTGACCACATGAGATACGGTTGAATGTGCGATTCCGAGCTGTTTTGCGATCCATCGATGAGAAGCGTTTGGGTTTTCGAAGTGAGTGCCCAAAATTTGTTGGCGCACTATTTCTTCATTCGAAGCCATCACTGAAATCACTCGACCGATTTTCATGAAACTCATTACACAATTGACACAACACAATGAAATACATTAAGTTAAAATTTCAATAATTTTTACCCACACGCTAAAAAGTTACAAACAATTGCGTGTGTCCAAATTTCATCGAATACAGTCTTTAGCTTTAAAATTAAATTCATAATTTCGACCAATATAAGCATAAAAGTGAATGCATCATACGACAGTTCAACAGAAGAGCGATCAAGCGTGGACCATTTGAATTTAGTGCTTTTAGGGGTGACCAATTCGATTTTCCCAGATAAACAGTTTGTTTGGTATAAAAATTATCTAACATACCGCTCCAATTTCTTGTTAATGGCTGGCAAAGCGGTGGTTTAAATAATTTCAGCGTTGTCTTTATAGTTTGTAAATACTTCAATAACACATAACAATTATTTTTACCAGCTGAACTCGGTGCAAACGTTGCTCCGCTTGCAACTAAATTTATAAAATGTAATAGAAATGGTACGTTTATGGTTGTTTTTTGGAATGAGTTTTGTTAAAATATTTTCGTTTGCTGATGTGTGAAGCTCACACTCCGGTCCGTCTCTATGCATCTATGATGTACCAGGTGGATTCCACCAATTGCCTGTCGATCCTCAAAATTTGAAAGACGTCTGCATTGTGTTATCTCAAATTGTAATAATCCGTCCACTATTTCTCAAAATATTGCCATTGGTTGAAGGGATTGGAGATAATGAAATCATTGGATATAGAACCAAGTTTTCAAAGGGTGAAGGCTTGACATCAATAAAAGCAAAGTTGCCGGAAGGCACGACATGAATTTATGGACTCTTTGTTTTAACCAGGTCCCTCAATCGTAGCTTTGGATGGATTAGTGTTGATTGCTCTATTTTATATTAAAATATTATATACATATCCATATATACATATACAACCAACTAAATGTAATATTCTGTAAATTTTAAATTGCAATCTCAATTTCAGTGAGCGAGATAAGGCACTAAAACCTTGGCAAATTATTGCCAGACTTTTGGCTACAATGCCAAAACTGCACTCACAGGCAAAAAGAGTATAAACGAATCTTCATCTGCATCTACACGGCCAGAAATTGAACTCAACTTGAGAGGCCACTTTCTTCAGTCGCATGGGAACTGCGACTCCATTTCGTAAAAAGTTACTCAGTCTATGAGTGACTCTACTTTTGACGAAACTGAGTCGCAGTTCCCATGCGATTGAGTTAAATGGCCTCTCATATTGAATTCAATTTCAACGATAAAATACAAATTTCTACAATATTTTACTCCATATGGAAGCGTTCGGCACGGGAGGTCCACGTTTTCTTCCTTCTCTTGATTCGAAGTAGTAGAGCGATTTCAGACATTATCTTTGGAATCGCTCTATTTCTTGGAATCCTCTCTGCAGCACATGCTATTTGATTTGTATCGTTTTTGACTCACTTTTGTTAAAAGTGAAGTCACTCATATTTTATGAGTAGATGTGGCTGGGATTGACAAGTCGACATACCAAAGACACCGACTTAAATCAGATCGATGTTTAAGATATGCCGACTTGTCAATCCCAGTCACATTTACTCATATATCAGTGACTCCAATTTTGATGAAAGTGAGTCAACAACGACTCAAAATTTAGTCAAATAGTCCTGCAGTTTCTTCATTGGAAGTAATTAGCATTTAGTAAATTTACTCTGCTAAACAAAATCATACGACATCAGATTATATTTGCGTTGATTTAAATAGTTTCATTTTGAAAATAATTTTTTTAATATTGAAATCGACGCATAGAAATATTTATGATCGATTGATGCAAACGTTTTGAAAATGTTTGGAAAAATGACTGAGATAACAACGTTCAAGTCAGGTCTTGTCGCTTTTCGTGACGGTTTTTTTTTTCAAATTGTAATCCATGGGGTAAAAATTTGGTTCAAAGTGTACTGCAGTATACAAAACAAAAACGTAGTCCTACGTCAATCAATGTGCATGGTTAATTTCATATTTTTTTAATTTGTCGATTTGAAACTTACACAAAATTCCTAAGCGATCAACTACATCCAATGACTATGTAATAATTTAGGTCTCTTGCCTCTTGTACCGGATTGCTTCTTATTGACACCTCAGCTTATGTTTGAACTAAGGTTAGGGGGACAAAACGGCCGTCTCGAGGTTCATAAGTATAACAATTTAACCGATGGGATGATGAGTGGATATTTAATGTAAGGTTTACATTACACATACATATTAAATTCAAAATTGTTCGAAAAAAAATGGAATTGGGACACAAAAGGTCAAAAGAAAAAAGCTCAGTCGGATTTCCAGAACATTTTGATTCTGTAATTATAACATCAAGCAACCAGGGCAGGTCCAGAGGAGATGGTCCACGACCATGCACCAAATATCATCCAGTGACGCGGCTGAACACGAGCTCCTCCTGAAACAAGGCTGTATGTTAAGAATTCCGTCTCCACTTTGTTTTCAAACCAGACGAAAGCCTCGTGGTTGACCGTAATCAACTCTTCGATGATCAGATCATCATGCAAATGAAAACTTGTACACTACTTATTAATTTCCACTACCAGACTTTCTCGAAAAAAAAAAATAATTAGCGACTCACTTCGATCTGTTCTTGACCAGCGTATTCCTAGATTACAGAAATTCTTCAAATACCGAGTGAGATATTGCAAGACGTGTCCACGTAAATAATATTTAGTGTATACAGTTTAATATAACTAGTTCCAGCTTAGTATATCTCGTAATCCTGACCATCCAGCTAGAACATATAGAATAATCAATGTTTTAACTAGGCTTTAACTTTATAAATTAATTGTATCTCTTTTTCGTTACTGAATGCACTTTAACACCACTTATGAGGTTTTGGGCAATGGTGGGGCCAATTTTTTGATACTTTTATCCATTGTTTCTTAAAAGCTAGCTCGTTCTAGAATCTTTAGATAAATCCGAGATGATTCTTGAATACTTTAGATGAATCCCCGGAGATGATTCCGTTCCGATGCCATCTTGGTAACCACTTGACAGATTGTAATGAAAATTTTCCAAGGTCAACATTGCAGAAAAAACAAATGAATTATACAATAAACAATTTATCATGTTATGACAATTTGGAGTTTACCGTAATTTTTAAGTTTTGCTTTTTTTTTCTCTGCGACTGCCACCTTAAATGCTTCCAGCCAGCTTTTCTATTTTATTTTACTGTGATGCGTTGTATGCGCTTGTGATCGCTGTCAAAGTCCTTATTTTGAATTTTTTTAACTGCTTGATAATCAATCAATTATGAAAAGTTTAAACAATGTTATGAGCATTATAGTTTTTCAATGAAAATTTTAATGCCTGCCGTGCTACCACCCCTACATATTTACAGGCAATTTTAGTTTATTTTATGTAAATTGTCATTTTCTTTAAGGTTCGTTATATAGTCATTTGCTATTGTTTTAGGAGCTCAAACCTCACCCCGAACAAGTCACCAAAAAGTTATGCTGGTTAAGTGACTATGATTATTCCTGTGTAAAAAGCATTTGTCTTGCTATTAAAGATCACAGTATGCCATCATCATCAAAACAAATTAACTTAATAAACGTAGAACATGCTTCTCAAGAATCATTGGAATCCGTAAATCCGTTCATGTACGAAATCGTTACTCACAACCACCAGATAATATTTCTTTTTTAAAAACGAGTCCTAGGTTTTTACCCTTTTATTAAGGTTTGTACCTCCCTCGTACCTGCCTATGTCACTAATGCCAACTGTCAAAATCCTTATCTATTTAAATAAGACTACTGCTGTTGCTGTCCGAAGAATTGTGGGTTGAAATAAAACTCTGCAGATTCTCATTTGCAGCTGAATGGCCTGCCTGTCAGTGAGCTGCACTCACTGCAGCATCTCAGGTGAAAATAAACCCTTCATCATCCGGAATCGATACCACAAAGGATAGAAATCTCGTTTTGCCATGAAGCATGACAAGGACATTTTTTTCCCCTTTTATTCTAATCTATTTGTTCTTTTTGATCCATGTCAGAAGGATTCTCGGAACCATATTCCAATTGAGACATTTATTGTTCTGTTCGATGTGGGAACCGGCCGGAGGATTTGCTTTGTAATAAACCACCAAGATAAGCCGAAAGAAAATTGAATATTCATCATTACCCTTTTTTTCCATCTTCTTCTTCTGTTCATCCTTCAGCAGTGAAGTAGCATCTGACGGACCGAGGCGCATAAAATAATTGCTACTACATGTTGTAAACATTTTATTGACAGCATGAAACAACGGCTCTTCCCAGCAGCTACTCGGGATCCATAAAGCTCCCATGGCATGTGGCTTGCCCCACTCGGGAAGCTGGGCCACGCGTGGCTGGCAATGGACAGTAGGGAAAAAATGCCTGATCAATCCACCAAGTGGCTATTGATGGCCATTCTACACTCCTAAAAATAATAAAAACAACAGGAGCTGTAATCGGTAAATTAGGAATTATGTTTAGAACTACCACTTAATTTTTAACTGCGGTTTGAAAGCTCGAATCTAGTGTTTACACCTGATTATGTAAGAAATACGTTCTCAATTGTTTTCACCGCATAAACATAATGTGAATAGAAATGTAATGCCATGTTGAACGAAAGTAGCCAGTTTCTAGGAATGCAGTTGATCTGACTTATTCAATCTTGAAAAAATTGTGAACCATAATGATTTAATATTGATTTTTTTTTTGTATTCCTAACGATTTCACCTGTCACTTGACATTGCATATTTGAATTGATTGTTTTATCAATAAGCAAATACATTCTCATAAAGCTTCAGTTTCATTTTGTGTAACATGAAAAATAAACGTGAATGTAAGAATCACACAGATAAAAAGACACATTGAATTTTCTGCGTTATCTAATGCACATAAAGGGAATGCTAGATTTGCCAGAATATAATGGGATATTTCATGTAAATTTAAGCCAGATAACGCCTGAATCCAGCCTGTTGTATGAAAGATTGCCAATATTGTTGTATGGCATATGAAAAGTTGCAAACAATTTCGTTGTTTACGCCTCCTTTAGCTTGGATTTAAACGAGGGGATATTTTACACGCTTGATAAAATTAATAATTTTTTTTTGTGCAACAATGCGGTCATCTAAAGCTGTTCATCTAAAGTTCAATTCAATTTGTGTAAATTTGAAACCTCATGTGATTTTGAAGATAAGTGCTAGTTGTTTTTTCTGTGAATGAAAATAGATAAAAAATAACAAAATAATTTTAAATGGGTATCAATGCACGGCTCATTTATTTCCCTACAACTGCCACACAGAAAATACTTATAAATTTTAACTGACGTGTAAAATTTCCCCCCGTTCACTTGAACACTGATAAAAAAAAGCAATGATAATATCGTTATGTCCCACACATGTTTTTTTGCAATTTGATCAACAAATGACATCTATTTGTAACCACACATACTTTTCATTTACCACATAATCTTCATATGTATATCTCAGAGGGATCTGTTTATGTGTGAACAAATGAACATTATGTGGAATTTTACATGGATTTTTGCCAATAAATTTGTGTGGATTTTTATCCGTGTAAGCCAATGCAAGCGTTAACCCTTTACATCACTCGAAATAGCTTGCAATCTTCCAACAGGCTAGATTAAGGCTTTATCTGCACAGAAAAAAATAATAAATTTTAACAGTCGCGTAAAATTTCCCCACAAGCGTAAACAACGAAATTGTTTGCAATCTTTCATGCGCCACACAACAATGTTTGCGATCTTTGATACAACAGGCTAGATTCAGGCGTTATCTGGCTTAAATTTACATGAAATATCCCATTGATTTCTGCCAAATCTTGCATCCCCTTTAAGTGCTTTAGATAACGCAGAAAATTCATATTTATTTATCTGTGTGGCTAAAATTTAGAAGAAATATTCCATGAACTTAAACCAAATCTAGCATTCCATTTTAGTGCACATTTTTGCATAGAACTTCAAGGAAGTTCAGCAGAGAACTTAAGGTAAGGTGGATAAATTCAAGTTGTTATTTTCAAAGGGTTTTCGCCTTGCTGATAGAAATTCCCATTAGAAATATTATTTGATTTTTTTAAAATAAATGTGAGTAATATATTTCAAACACCCTATCCAGAAATTTGTTTTCCATATTAATGCTTTTTACATACCGTAGATGTGTAAAAGCGTAGTTACAAATCAAAACCATTCTGGAGACGGCTGGATTCAAATCCCTAATGCAAAAAGGGTAATGGCATAGGAAGCTCTCAATTAATAACTGCCTGATTAATAAAGTTATAAGTTAGTTAAGTCTACTTGTTCTGTTATCATAAATACGTAAAAAAGTCGCATGATAAAATCCCATAACGATCATAATTGATATTATTATTATTTTTATTTTTCTTCAGCCTATTTCCTCACATGGTGACAATCAATGACGCCAAGAAGACGACTCTACCGTCTGAACCCTACCTATCGTCTCATGAATATGAGTCGGGACCAACAGCTTTACTTACCATCCGAAGGAAGACGTGACCAGATTTTTTCGCCCCAGAAAAACCACCGAAGTCGACTAGGATAATTGATATCATTCATATAAAATTGTCTACTCATCAACTTAAACCGTATTCCAAAACGATCCATGTTATCCTGCTGATCATATCATCACCTTTCATGGTACCAATAATGTTTAATCCAGGACACTTTTTTTAGTGTAGATTTTGAATTATATTACGGATCGCTGAAACGCTCCACTTTATTTATTATTTTATTTTATTTTATTATCAACAGACTAATTTGCTGTCCATATGATAAAAAAATAAATTTATTAACGCCAACAAAATCGGTCTTCTTACACACTACTTTTCATAACAATAGATCCACTTAAAAGTCCATATGTTTCAATGAAGAATGAATTCTACCGTTTCATTTATTCACATGCAGAAACTGTGTGAGGAAGTTGACTCACACCACAACGCTTCTGAATCCATTGATTCCTCTGTGTGAGTGGATAATAATAAAATCACTCATTTTTGCTGTTTCTCAACTATAGAACCAATACATACAAAACAACCTGCATGAATTGCGCTTCAGTTTTCTTTCAAATTTGATCGTGTTGTGACGTGTTTGTGAGTACTCCGGAATAATGCCGCGTGGAACGTATTTGACGGAAGAAGAAGGAGGTAAAATTTTGGCATTTCACGAATGTAATGTTGGTATTCGCGAAATTGCTAGACGTTTGGGAAGATCGCATCAGGTTATAATCAATTTTCTGAGAAATCCAGAAAAAAGTTGTCGGAAAGAATTGTTCAAACTGCAAGTAGCTCTCTCAAACGTTTGAAACAAATTAACGCTGAGTTATCACTTGACGTCTCATGTTCTACAATCTATCGAACATTGAAAAGCTCTCGTTATATTCAGCGGCAAAAACTGAAGCAAGCTCCACGACTCTAATCTCGCTATAAACAAGCCCCACTCGAATTCGCACGAGCTAATGTGCATAGAAATTGGAGTAAAGTATGTAACCTTCATTGTTCAGTATTATAAAATCAATTAAGTTCCTTTGTCCCACTAGGTAGTTTTTTCATACTGGAGGGACTTAAGAAAGGAGCAGCGTTACTTTTCGACTCGTAACTTTGGTGGTGGTAGTTTAATGGTTTGGGGAGCATTTTGTCAAACTGGAACGGTGCAGATTGCTTTTCCATCCACCAGAATGAACAGTCGGGAGAACATTGAGATACTCCAATGTCATTTGCTACCATTATTGCGGCAACTTTGTCGAGTTGGCTTCACATTTAAGCAAGATGTTTCAGTTCATACAAGTAGAGCGAATATGGCGTGGTTCAACAAACATGGAGTTTAAACTATGGAATGGACAGCTTGTTCTCCAGCCTAAAACTCGAACGAGAATATGTGGGTATTGATCGTAAGTAAAGTATATGCAGACAAAAAGCAGTACGCAAGCGTCCATGACCTGAAACAAGCCGTCTTACCTGCATGGCAAGCAATACAAGTATCAACAAGTATCTACTAGTATCTACTTGCCGTAACTTAATTCAGAGTATGCCGAATAGGTTGTTCGAACTGATTGAGAACAAAGGAAGTATTACTCATTATCAACATATTGATTTTCAGGTAGACATCGTTGAAATCTTTAAAAGAGAAATAAATTTTGAACTGGTTCTCTAGTTATTGTTCATATAATTTTTATGAATCTTTTATTATAAAGCTTAACACAATATGCTAAGAGTCGAAAATTCTACAGTAAAAATAGACAACAAGTATCTATTATTCTCTGCAACTTATTTCAAAAAATCACTAATTAATCCAAGACATCTCGAAAAAAATTCAGTGGTTCTATAGTTATGACACGCTTTTGCGACAAATAAGAATCGAAAACAGACGACACACAATTAAAGGCACGTTGCAAAGCAATTATTCCAGAGTTCGTCCCGTACACGGTTCCATTGTGCGGCGAGCAGCGAAGTGCAGTCTATTCGATCAGACAGTAAATCCGCGACGATAAGTGCCTTTGCGGCTTCACGACGAATTTGAAGAGTGTCCAAATGAATCATAAGGCAGTGACTCTCGTAGCTCGGAAGGTTGAACGGGTCCCTCCAAGGCAGTCTACGAAGAGCGTATAGGATAAAACGTCGTGGGATTGACTCAATACGTTCGACACCGTTTTGGAAATTAGGGTTCCAGACCGAGGAATATTCCAAGGTGGATCTAACCAACGAACAGTACAGTGACTTAAGGCAGTACACCGGAATGCCGGACAGGGCGGGAAACGAAGAGGACAGCTCGTCGCCAACTTGAGTGTTCTGCCACAAAGATATGATTTGAACCAGTGAAGAAAGAAGGCGCCAATGTCAAGTCTTTCCAATTTTTCCACAGCGATGTCACGGTTGATTCTGTCGAATGCAGCAGGAAGGTCCATGTAGACAAAGTCCGTTTGTGAACCAGATGAAATCCCATCCATGATGAAGAAGGTGATTGATAGAAGGTTTGTGGTCGTTGAACGCTTCGGCATGAATCCGTGTTGATCGTCGCTGATATCCAAAAAGGTCAGTTCAAACAGCTTAGAGGCTGCGCACAAGTTCGAAATTCCACGACAATTATCAACATTTCTTCTAATTGCTTTTTTTGTGCACAGGAAACATGTACGCTTCCTTCCATAGTGAGGGAACTTACCGGTCGTCAATGATGACCGATAGATGTGGCACAAGGGTGCAGTCCGCGAAGCAATGTAATGTTTTAGAACCAGGGCTGGAATACCGTCCGGTCCAGCGCTGCTTGACGTCTTCATTTTTTTTTTTGCCGCAGCATCAATGTCTGCCTCGTCGATAGGGATTGCGTTCAAATACCGGTCATTATTCGAAGCAACTCCGATTTGCTGAGGCTGGAGGGCATCGTTTTGGAAAACATCTGCAAACTTTTCCGAGAACATGCTACAGATGTCGACAACGGACTCAGCGATAACCCCGTTCCGAGAGATGGATGAAGGTGAACCGAACTCCATGCGTTGCTTATATGTGTTGCCAGAATACCTTATGATCATCTTTCAGTTTGCTCTGCAGCTTGCGTTGGTGGGCCGAAAAGCAGCGTCGAGCCAGCTGCCTGTATTGATGGTTGAATGTCACGTAATGGTTCCGTAATGCTATCGATTGGTGTTTCGTAAAGCCACCCTTTTTTTTGACTTCAGCCTGCGTAGGACAACTGTCTGCTATGGTACTTTTTCGAGGTTGGAGAGATTTTCTTTGGAACATGTCTGTCGATCAAGTAACACAAGATGTTGGAGAACGTGGTGATGGCATTATCGACGTCGTTCATGTTGAGGGTTTCATTCTAGTTAATACTGCTAAGCACATCGAGAATGCTGTCGTAATCTGCATTGCAGAAGTCATGGTTGATGGATGGTACAATAGCTGGTTCGATCAGTTTACTAGTCACGAGATTGAGAAGAAGTAGTGGATGATGAGGCATCAGTTTTACTAGTGCAAAAGGGGCTAGCATGATGCTTGGTGGAGTGTCGGCATTCGCGAAGCAAAGGTCAAGAGATCGTCCATTTTCATTCATAATGTCGTTAATCTGACGTGAGGATGCAACAGAATAATGATCAAGCATCGAAACTGACCTCGTATGGCGCGTTTGAGAAGGGTCGGGATCAGAGCTCGAAAAAATTGACACCCGTCGTGAACGATGAGTAAAAAAAATATTCATTAGGTACAATTTTCGCTCTCTTCATTTCGTTCTATCAGTCACGCAATATATTCGTGTTTACTATTTTGCTATGCTCAGTCATTCCGTTGTCCTCGTGTTCCACACAACTCATTCACACCACAGCAAAGTACACGGCTATTCAAACCTCACGAGATTTTGGTTGCTTGACTGAATGTTCTTGTAACCAGTCATTCATTCGCGTTGGTGAGTGATTTTGTTTTTGCCACAGGATTTCAAGTATTCCCGAACATGGCTGAAGGCAAAGGAAGCCAAAAGGCCAAATGGCCGAAATCGCTACAGAGTTTTTGGGGCATTGGTTCGAGAAAAGGCATTTGCAGGATCGATTCGAGAAGTTTTGGTTTTTTCCACTTCATTGATTCTCCAAATGAACCGTCTTCACGGTAGAACGTTGAAATTGAATGAATTTTGTTCACTTACGTACATTCACTGCTTTCTGGAACGAATGAATGATCAAAGTAAAGCAACACAACACAAGTTGACTCATCTTGCATAAGAGATTCATGAAGGCAAATTTGTGTTTACTTCATGTACGCTAGGAACAGTGCGTGATGACTAATATTTTGACACAGTCAGGGTGCAATTTGAGAATGATATGATATTTTTAAGCTCTGGTCGGGATAAAGGAAGCGGTCGGGTCCACGCCGCCATTTGACACCGGCTGTCAGCTGGAAAGTTAACTGCACATAGATAAAGGGTATGATCCCTGACATTCAAAGAGATCCAAACTTGCTCCACCAACTTCCAAGATTCATCTTCAACGATGTGCAATTCAAGACCGCAACGTACAGTGATCAAAATGCCTCAACCAGAAACCTTTCGACTATTTAGAGCACTTCGGTCGTACCGAAATTTCGTGTAGGACTAACCAAAAGCAGCTATAGGGGGGAGTGTTATCATTGAGCCATGTATCAGTAAGGACGATTGTGTCGTACAAACAATCCGAGCTAGCCAGAAAGTATTAAACTAGACTAGAGTTCATACCGCCGACATTCTGGTAGTAAACTTGAAGTCCGTGCACACTGAGATTGCTACCAACCATACGGTGGGAGGTCCCGAAGGACGAGGTTCGTGAGCGGCCGTGACAGCTGCTGATCGCTAAACTGCGGTTGTGTTTCGTTAACGTCAGTCACTGTGAGTCTGGCAGCAACAGATTCGTGTCGCCAATTTGCAGAGATAATGCGACGATGGGTCGATGAAGGTTGACTGCAAACAGCGAATTAATCAGCGATTGAAATGTTCGAGATAGCAGCGTACTTGCCTGGAATCAGTGTTTGGAAGACCCCGTCTTCCAACTCAAACGCAGGACCGGGACGACTGCTGATCGCTGGCTGCGGAGGCTCGACTGCGATGAGAGAAATAGGGGCTCCCTTGAGGCTCAGGGCAAGTGTGCGTCCCGTAGTTCAAATTGTAGAAGTAGAGCGTACAAACTTCGACGAATGTAGAGGAAGGTCAAGGAGAGGATTACGAGCTTCGTTGAGGCTTGTGTCAGGTGTGCGTTTTGGTCTAAACCAAACGCAGGATTTATGGTCGTTAATACATTGATGCAATTTCTCAGTGAGAGACTCAGTGGATCTATGAATCTTTTATTTTGAGATACAACATGCTTATATTCTTGTTACATTATCGGTACAAAAAGAAAAGCAGAGGCATGGATTGCAGACGTATATAAAAAGGTGAAAAAGGTTCCCAACCGTCATGATAAGCCAAATTTCATGAGCATGAGCATGATTGACTGCCCGAGGTTACTACTCCGTTGTTGCCAGATCAGCTGTTATTACACAGAGAACCAACAGATGATGCTTGGGACTAACAAACATCTTCAATGTGTAAAAATTGCCGCTGGAGTCGCTCACAATAAATGGGCAGCGGTTTATTTATTCAGGGATAGGGTGGCCCGACGGTTATAGCGGACGAATAATTTGGATCACGATTAATTATGTACCTCACCACCGACCCATCTTACCCGGCGAACCACGAGTTCTTATACTAACTCGATCACTCGCGCAACGAACAATGGGCAACCGAAACAATAAACAAAACACTACGCCCGATAACAAAATATTGCGGAACAAAGTATCGACACAACCGATTCAACCGATGGTCTACGCAAACCTATTAAATATAGATACAATGGACAACAATTACCTGTCTTGCTAAACGTCTTTGAGACCCACGTCAGGATTTTTTTGATGTTTTCGTTTAACGTTTTCTTCTTCAAACTTCGTATACTTATTGGAGTGAACCATCCGAAGCATCACACAATTTTTGCGAATAGTTTTGCACAAATTTTACCCTTCGCATTATCAATGGTAATATTTCATACTTCAATATTTCTCAAATAATCTACATTTCGAATTGAAAATAACACGGAGTCCGATTTACAACACCAAGTTCGAGTTCACGCCATCTTATTTTTCACTGCAGTGATAAACACGAAGATGACGTATAAAAAGTGAGACGCGTTCCTTATTTGTTAGTTGCCGTTCTTAGAATGGCAGTCAATATCACTGTTGAGATGATGATGATGAGATACTACCATCTATTGTAGAGAGGTAACATTCCATAGTAGTGGTATAATCTGAAAACGATTTGATCAGGATGCTACTGTTGTTTGTGATCTTCAAGCTCCTGTATGAAGGGCTAAAAACGTTTGGGCGGACCCGTAAGCAGAGACACTTACGCGAAACCCGCGAATATAGGGAAGAGAATCTCCTTCCAAAAGCAAGTTCACACATACAGCATTAGAGTCGAGCCCTCGATTGACAGAATAAACCCAATAGATGGGATGTTTGGTTATAGAATACAAAAATGTTTTACAACGGGCTTCATTTGGGAATAACAGGGCAATGATCCCACATTGCATCTTCAAGTGATCATTACAAGCTGTCCATTTGGTTCAGGCACTTTGAGTTGATGGGGCAGCCGATTCACTCAGGAAATCTGCCGCAACCAACTCGACAGAACGCGTCCATACCCATTTCTGAACCGAAGGGCAGGGATGGCAGTCAATATCACTGTTTTACCACTGTTATTCAAAAGTACGTTAAAACATCGAGTCTGTAAACCGACTACAACCAACAGCAAGAATGTCGTTGGGGTCACTCACAAGTGTGGGTGGTTTATTTCAGTAGGGTTCTAAAAATACTTTAACAGAACGAGTCTGAGAACCGATGCATGTTTGTGTGATTCACTCCGGCAGGATACAAAAATACGTTAAAACATCGAGTTTGAGAACCAATTTAAATCAACAGTAAGAATGCCGCTGGGGCCACTCACAAATGTGAATAGTTTATTTCAATGGAATGCAAACATACGTTGTTGCATCAATTTAAACCAAAATTTAAATGACGCCTAACCCACCACAACATCGCCGTCTCCAGCAGTCGACGCGATTTGCGCTGAGTTTTACATTAAGGCCTGTATCCGCAACAATCCAGACACCTCAAAACATGAATAGAACATTAATTTTGCATTATATTTCCGTCGTAGTTGTTTATTTCAGATTCATGGGATGTGTTTTAACAATTCGTGAAGACAAAACGTAGTTATTCGGTATTTGCGTAAAATGTTCGAACTTTGCGCTTAACTCCGTCCATTAGGGTTTGCACAGACTCTTCAGAAATCGTAGAAGCCGTCTTTGTCCAAATTTGCTGGAAGTGTTTGATGTCTTTGATTCCTTGCTTCTTTCCAGAAAGCTTCCGCTTCATCAGAGCCCAATACCTCTCGATTGGTCGAAACTCTGGGCAATTTGGCGAGTTTGAGTTTGGTTTTTGGTACAATGTTCACTTGATTTGCTTGGTACCACTCCATCACAGTTTTAGCATAGTGGCATGATGCCAAATCGGGCCGGAACAAAAGTTTTTCTTTGTGACTTTTGATGAAGGTTAGCAATCGCTTCTGCAGACACTTTTTCTGATAGATTTCCTTGTTGATTGTGCCTGTAGTGACGAAAGATTTACTCTTTTTGCCACACGTGCAAATTGCTTGCCACACAAGGTATTTTTTGGGAAATGTTGATGCCTTCTTCGTTCTGAAATGCTCAGCTGTAGCATTTCTGGCCTTAGCAGAGTAAAAAGCCGAAGCTGCTTGAAATCATCCAGAACATAAGTTTCATCGTCCATAACAACGCATGAAAACTTCGTCAAATATTCGCAGTACAAACGTGGATCCCGTGATTTTGCTGCCAAGTTGATTCCGTACTCCCTTTATCACTTGGCAACACTATTTCAGAACGAAATGAAATTTTGGGCATGTTAAGATTTTGTTTTAGTCAATAACTTTTCATACTTCGTGTAAAAAAGTTATTCTTCCCGAGCAGCAACGAATTACTTGATAACTGGCCTTGGTACTGCAAGTTCTTACGTATTTGCTCAGGTATTTTACCTCTTATTCTGAGCTGTTTAATACCAATGTCAGTTATCAAGATCAAAATTAGGTATTGATATGTTGTTGTCTTCTGCTCATGACTTTCTAATCTGAGCTCTTAAATATCAAGTTATTTGTTCCTGCTCGAGAAGCCAACAAAAATGTAAGCAAAATATGAGCAAACATCAATTCAGAAAATTTCATTTGAAAATAATCAAATTTGTTTTCTTAAAATAAAACTATGAAATAACAAATCAATTTCAAATTCTCAATTATTTCGCAAATTATTATATGTGTGCATTTTTTCAATAGGTAGAAACATGCAGATACCTATATAACTTCTGCATATTTTGCATCTCGATGCATCTGTATTTTAGAGGACAACAGTTTCCTAAGGACAACTTTTTCATGTTAAGTCACGTTTAACGTTTTTGCTCTTAGATTGCCTCACTCAACTAAATTGCTCAGAAAACGTAAGTTTTGGTTTTTTTTCATCTTGGCCACAAGCTTGTGAAAAAACGTTATTTACATCGCAAGTCCTGATTGGTACCAACAATATTGATTCTAGTTGTTGAACGCACTGCGATCTACCTAATTCCTTATTAAAAAATTCGCATAAAATCAGATGTAGGTTTATTTCAATATTTTTTATATGTCAATATTGATTGTCCAATAATTGAAATTTCATGTTTTGCAGTTAAATCTACTTTTTTTCATATCAGATACGCGTCAAATCCCATTGAAAACATTGATGTCTCTTAGACAGAAAACTATACGCATCAACTTGAAATGCAACCCAAAAACACAGTTGATTGGTATGTTTCACTTGGTTTAAGGCACGCATTTAAGATATATTTTCCAAGAGATATCATACCTTTTCGAGACACCTCTCTGTATGAGAAAAGAAAAAATGCGCTGCTAATCATAAATGACTGGTTTGCCCGGAAAACAGATATAAACGATTTATATTCTCCAAACCGAAGCAGTGGCACCCGCCAGCAACAGCAGCAGCAGCAGCAAGGCACGATCATCAGTTTCTACATTTTTATGCCCGTTGCTTGCTCCACCATCCATAGGGAGAGATCATTGGTTCTGCTGTCGGTTTCCCGGTTTTATGACTTTATTTTGAAGTATCAATAAAACTTACACAATAGAATAACATGTGCGAACATGGGTTCTGCCTCTGGGTTGGATGTTTGGAATACCAAGGAGTTCTGCCGGGTGAAATGAATAGAAATTGAAATGGCCCAAGCTTCCATTTCCACCTCGAGGCCCGCTCCAAGTGCACTAAAACAACAATCACCCAGATCAAACACGCAGCACAAAGATTTCCCGCAATTGAAAAATTAGATGATGAGAAAACTCGTTTAGGCAATTTGCTGCCATCACCGTCGTCGCGCAGAGCCGAAAAGGCACCCAAACCCAACCTGCCGCACCAAATGACACCACTATCAACGAGCAAAGTGAACAAGTTCGCTCGTTTGTTTCTTCTAAATAGCTTCCTCCCGCCACTCACAAAACATCCGCAACCAAGTTTCTCTAGCACTTATCTATCTTTTACCTTCTTTTTTTTTCTTCTTTTCTTACCTCACCACACCAAGGCTGTATGTTCGCTTGTCTACTGGGAAACTGCGATGTGAGTTATAGCAGCACGGGAGCTTCCTTTGGAGCAAAAGTACGTGATCACTTGTCATTGTCACACGCGCGTGTTTTATAATATATTGGATTAGTACCCACCTCCCACTCAACACGCGCCTTGCTGCTTCTGCTGTTATCATTCGTTCGGCACCCATCGCGCGCGTTGGCGGAAGAAAACTCCACCCGAAGAAGGTGCGAAGACGCGTTACTCATACGGCGCGGAGTAAAGTTTTTCCTCTCCTCGGAAGAGGCACAGCAGTTCTTAGCTCAGCTGGGTGCACTTTGTCATATGCGACCTACCTACCTTCAATGATCTGGTGTGGGGACGTGACTCAGTTTGACCCTGGTCGGCAACAACTCAACCGTGGGGTGTGACTTTTTCACTTGTTTTCGTTCGCTGGCTGTCGGTTCCAACCACACCGATGTCATTATCATCATGCGGAAGCTGTGAAAAATACCTCTCAGCTCCAAAGGACGTGTGTGTTTTTTTCTGCTGCCCCGGTCCCGGTGCTTTCTCGGTATCGATACAAGCGGTGTTGGAACGGATGGGACGAATTAAACACTTGCAGCGTCATTCATAAGGGTTACCAATTTTTACTCTCGTTCGTGTCCTTCCTGCGCTGGTAACACTGTCCTAGAGGAGAACAACGATAGGCTCCACCACCGCGTCGCAGCCACCAAAGAATGCGAACGTGAAACTTTATGTGCGGTAATTTGTTACATAACAGTCAAGTGGTGGTTTTTTTCTTCTCTTCCGATCACTTGTTTCAACTGTTTGGCTGGGGTTTGGCATTCGTCTCAGCCAGGGATGCCAGATATTTTTTTCAAATGTCTGTGATAAAATTTGAAATGTCTGGGAATGTCTTTAAAAGTCTGATGTTTTTTTTTACAAAATTATACTTCTTTCAACGAAAAGACGAAAGCGAATGATGTCATTTTCTCTATATTGTGATTATGTAAACATTTCTGCATCTATTTCTTGGAATATATGTAACCTTATACTATTGTTTCATATTTTTAAAGTGACACTGAAGCATAGATGACACAATTTTCTATAGTTTTTTTTCCCTGTAAAGTTCTTTGTTCGAGTTTTGTATTTCAAAATCAAAATTTAGTTTTCATTTGATAAATTCAACAGACTTTTGTTTAGTTCAATAATAACCATTGAATTACAATGAATAACAGAGTCAATCTTCCGTTACATAAATTATGAAGTTGAATTCAAAATTTTTATTTTTATTTCATTTGAAAAAAAAACTACAATGACACTTAAAAGGTTTTTTTTTGTAGATTAAGTCGGGGGGCTGTCATTTTCGATTTAGTAATTTGTGTTTTATTTGTATGGGAGCCACCCCTCTCAGGAAAGTGTGGGGTCTCTTATAATCACAAGAACCTTCCCCGCCTCAAAAACCCCTCCATAAAATTTCACGCTGATCGATTCACTAGTTTTCGAGGTTATTTTTACATATTTAGAGTCGGTTCATTTTTATATCGATATATACTTAGAGTCTCTGAACTTTGGAACTATTCTCGAGTACTTCGTGGATATATTAATAAAAATATTGATTTTTTTTACCCTCCTCAGCTAAATTTCAGGGAAAATTGTTTACTGATCAAATCCTACAAACGAGTTGAGATGGAAAATAAGGAAATGTAATTCCTGCATGAGTGTGTATCCTCATAGTATGATGCGAATGGTGAGGCAGATGGTGTGTACCATGTTTTAGTATGGTGTCATGAGTGATGAATATAATTATGGTAATATGAATGATTTTTGTATTGACTGCTTCTTTGGTTAGTCAGTGATTATCTCTTGAATTTCAGAGAAGCTCTCTCTTGGTCTTCTGCAAGGCTGTTTGTTAAAATTCTGGGAGGTGATTTCTCCTGAACTTCAGGCAAATTTTCTCATGACCTTCTTGGCAGTCACTCCTTATTTTCTTTGAAATTCACATTTAAGAACCCAACCTCACCTTTCAGTAACAATTGGTAAGTTTTTTCCTGAATATGGTTCTTTCTTAACTTTCTAAACTGCTGATAATTCCCATTATGAACCACGAGGAAAATTTTAGCAAAACTTTAGGAAAGTACTCTCCAGAATTTCTTGGAAAATATTTTTAAAATTGTTAGAAGTTTCTTCCCGAACTTTTGAGAATTTATTCACTGAACTACGAGAAAGTTCATCCTCTACTTCTGGAAAGTTTCTTCCTGATTTTATCAAAAGTATCCACCTGAACATCTGGGATTTCCTGAATTTCGAAAAGTTCTCATTCTGAAATGCTGGAATGTTCGATTCGGAATTTTGGGGAAGCTCTCTAGCACGTCTGCGTAGTTCCAACTAAACTTTTGGTCTCTTCGGAACTTCTGTGAGTATGAGTCCTCTTGTGAACTTCTGAGGAGTTCTTTACTGATTTAAAAAAAATCCTTCTTGATCCTACAAGTAGTGCCCTCTATGGTTAGTTTCTTCCTGAAATTCGAGGAAGTTTTTTCCTGAGCTTATTCTATCCAAACCCCTGATTGGTCCCATCCTGACCTTTGGGGAACGTTTTATTAAAACTTTGAGAAAGCCGTCTCCAAATTTTTTAGGAAAATTCCCCTAAATTTGTTCTTGAAGTTTCTTCCTGGACTTCTGAAAAGTCTTCTTTTGAAGTTTTGGGAAGTTTTCTCCAGAACTTTGGGGAAGTTTTTTCTCTGAAATATTGAGAAATTTGTGCTCAAATTAGAAGGATGCGCCCCCAATGCTCCTGGAAAGTTTTATTATGTTCTTTCTTAATAATATGGAAAAATCCGCTTTCTGAAATTTTTAAATGTTCACCTCTGAGCTTTGAAAAAGCTGCCTAGCACTTCTGGGACGTTCCAACTAACCTTTTGAGAAGTTTCTTCCGGAACTTCTGGAAAGTTCTCTCCTTAAATTCTATTACGCAACATCCGGAAGACTTTTTTCCTGATTTTCTGAGAAATCATAGATAGTGCCCTTCCTGGTTAGCTCCCATCTGAAATTTGGGGAAGTTTTTTTTCCGAACTTCTGGGAAGTTCGATCTTGAATTTCTGGAAAGAACTCCAAAATCCCTGAAAAGTTCCAAACTTCAAAAAAGTCATCTTCCCTATACTTCTTCACAAAGCTCTTAAAAGTCCTCTCCTGTTTCTTGGGGAAGTTCTGTCCTGAAATTCTGGTAAGTTTGATCTTGAACCTCGGTTATGTTCGGTCTTGAATTTTCGAAGGTCCATCTTACTTGAACTGCTTGCTCCCTATACTTCTGAGAAGTTTCTACCTGAACATCGGAGAAGTTTTTTTTTGTCTCTTTCTCAACTTCTAGAAATTATCTTCCTGTAGCTCTTGGAAGTCTTCTTCTAAATTTTTCAGGATATGCCCTAAATTCTAGGTTGTTTCTTTCTATACTTTTAGGAATCTAGGACTGATTCAGGGATATATGTACTAAAATGCGTTTAGTAATACTTTGGAAAAAAAATCAGAGTTTTAAGATTTATTTCAATAGCTCATAACTTTTACTGTTGTTTTGTCCCCGAGTGGCAACCGGCTGGGCTTTAGAGCAAATGTAGGATCACAAAAGTAAAAGTATTCAAAGGATTAAATAAAATTTACTATTTATTATAACAATTAGAGTATATAATTTTGGTTATACATCTTCCAGTTCATACCCTAGTACGTTTTAAATCCGAACTTCAGAGAGTATCTTTATTTGAAATTTAAAAATATTTCAAATGTCTGCAAAAGTCTGCAACGTAAATAAAATGTCTGCTAAATGTCTGTTTCGTTAAAAAAATCTGCAACAAAAATGAAAAGTCTGCAAATTTACAGACATGTCTGTGAATATGGCATCCCTGGTCTCAGCCTGCGGGCAGAGCTGCCAGTATTTTTTTTTTAACTAACGAAATTTTCATAAGAACCCAAAAGTGTCGCGAATATCAAGTCACTGCACATCACCTATTCATCGACGTTGTGGCCGCATACAATACTATGGATTGAGAGTTGAAGCGCCAACTACAGACAATTCGGGGGGGGGGGTGGGGGGTGGGGGGATGTCATTTGTGAGTTAAAAAGGTGGAAAAAATGCAATTGCTGTTTTTGCAATCGTATCTTGAGAAAGTCACATGGTTCAGAAAAGACAATTTCGCCCATCATGATCCACAAAGCGTTTTATGGGATAAACGAAGCCATGCAAGTGTGTGCAAGCGATTGGCAGCACACAGATTCCTCGAAACAAATTTATCGCTGTGTGCTTAGTGCCTCGACAGTCGAGGCACCCGTTGGGTCTTTGTTCAACTGTCAAGGTCAACAACTTTCAAATATGGGTGAGACAATACCAGAGTTTGCCGCAACGATATTGGCCACTGTTAGAATTCCGCTGTCAAGTGTACTATTTTCATTTTCACTCGTCATCACAATCCGATCTCCCTGTCGTCAAGTTTGCCTTTATTTATGCAATAAACGAAGCCATGCAAGTATGTGTGTGAGATATTTGCTTCATTGCTGTATCACTGAGTGCCACGACAATCAAAGCAAGTGTTGGGCTTTTATTCCACTGATTCCATCTTGTTTAAGTGGCAGAATGGTTGCGGCCTAGAGCCACGGCCCAGGCGGTCTCGGTTCGAGACTCCGAAGCAATTGGTGATTGTTTTGTTTCATTTTGTGAGCCATTGAACCAATCTTATACTCAACACTGCACAACCTAACTCACACATTCAATTTTTCAAAGCAAATTGGTGTGTTGCATTTTTGCCCACGACAAATGTTGAATTTTTTCTCCAAGTTACGATTCATTACGAGAAATGAAACAAAATCATGCGAAATTGCACTACAATCTTCCTACAAGGCTTCACTTGTTAGATATGAAAAGTATTTATTTTGCTTATTTTGTGAAATAAACTCATTCAAAACTTCATCCTTGTCCAGATCGTTCGCCATGTCTTTGTGGAAATACAATATGGCCACAGAATTCAGCCGCTGTTGCCCCACGGTAGAGCGCAAGTATTTCTTCAGTCTTTGAAGTCCCGAAAATGACTGCTCTGGTGTTGCAGAAAATGTCGGAATTGTCACAAACATAATCAGAAATTTTACAAATTCTGGGAGAAGTTCAATCAAATGCGATTTTTTTGGAAGTAGTCAACAATATCTGAGATATTCTCAACACACTTGTCAGTTCACAGTTTGCATAAACATTTCCCGATCCAGCAGCAAGCGTTTCGGATGAACATCATCAGAATTATTGCACTAGCATCAGAAGCATTCCTTACAGCCAACGTTGTGAAAAATTCAACCAAAGCAGAAGAGTTTGATAAAACAGATGACATGGACACGAATTCGACTGTCCATCTTGTTGGGCAGAAAAGATCTACGTTTTGTGGAATTATATGATTTAATAGACTGGAACACCGCGAGCTGTTTTGGTGAATCCCTGATGAAGTTTTTCAGATCCTTCTCTGAGTTCAAGGTATCTAGGCAATTAGGAATCGTCTTTATGGTATCTTGCGCCACCAAGTCCAAAGAGTTAGCCAAGCAGGGGACAAACAAAGCTTTTCTTTCATCACCAATCTTAGCTTGCACTCCATTTTTGCTACCTGCCATATTCCTTGCTCCGTCATGAAACTGCCCTCTACAGTTGGACAGCGGAAAATCAAACCGCATAAGTATATCCTTGATGACGGAATAAAGCGTGGCGGAGGTTGTACATTCCACGAAACCAAGGAACATTTCTTCGGCTTCCAAAAGATTTCTGGCAAAACGGATACAAAATGAATACTGCTCCTTCTTTGAATTTTCGGCTGTCTCGTCGCACCTAGTAGCATAGTAAACAGCTAACTCTACCAACTCAAGAAGTTTCCGAAGAAGAGTATGGCTAAGAAGATCGAGAATTTCGTTTCGGATTCCATGGCTACACCAAATATACGATTTACGTTTCAACCAAGAGTTCAGTTCCCTGCATCTTCACTGTTCAAGTTCAACAAATTTACGAAATTACTTGCTTCATCATTGTGACCATGGATTGCTAGAACTTGAGAAGCTAAGTACAACAGTGACCAAAACATCTTTTTCAGACACGCCCGGTTAACAATCATTTCTCTCTTTTTTTGGTCAGAGATCTACGCAAAAAGTGTTTTGCCCCCCCCAAAATTGGCGCCTATGATCATAAGCTACGGACGTACGGACTATAACATGCAGGGTACGATTTTTAATAAATCCAGCCAGCTCATCTGCTTCGCGGACTACGAGGACATTGTTGGCAGAACGTTCCAGGTGGTAGCTGATCCAAGCTGAAACGTAAAGCGGAAAAGGTTGGATTGAAGGTTAATGCGTCGAAGACTAATTATGTGTTGGCTGGAGGAACCATGCGTGATAGAGCTCCCATAGACAGAACTGCGACAATCTTTGGAAATGAGTTCGAGACAGTGGATGAGTTTGTGTACCTCGGATCATTGGTTACGTCCAGTGTTACTGATATTCTCCTCGTTCGGTTCGAATGTGTTTGTCTTCACCGAATACTTCCAATATAAGGGAAGTAAGGGAAGCATTCGCGAACGAAACCAGTGCTCTCATTGATGGGTGCTGTTTGAGTGACTCGTGTGAGATGAAGTTTTGTGCTATTCGCGCTATGTTGCATTCCCTCTCATACTTCCATCGTCGTTCTTCACTGTTTCTATTCGAACGTGAGTAACTTCGTCGACGAATGTTGTTTTAGATTCGGCGCGAGAAAAATTAGTAATTTCAGTGTGGAAATATAAAATGTACTAATTAAGTAATTAAGGATCGAATACGTTTAAAATATCAACAAATTGTTTAGTAGACAAGCTATTAATGCATGAGAATTTCTCAATGTTACTTTGGACCTGATGTATTATTCAGCTTGATATGTGTAAATCAAGATTCGTTTGCTTCCTTCAGAAGATTTCACTGCGAATATGGTTCGGGTCCGAATCCAACAGCTATTGGAAATTCGGAATAATTCTTCGCGCAGAAAGGAAGAATTGGTGAGTGTCGCTTGGTTGGTTGGACATGGTGATAACTCAGTGAATGAAAGTAGGCACAAAATGAAACGGTTAACAGGGAAGGGCCGAGCGAGACGCAAAGCAGATACCGGGGCTAGAGTTCTACGTTGCCAAATCATAAGGAAGAAGAAAGTGGACAAATTCGCCAAAAATAAACATGCTCTGGCAGGCCATATGCCAATCCGGTAAACTGAGTAAACCGTATACCAAAACGGGTACCATCAACAGCGAAGTTTACCACACAGAGTGCCTCCAGAAGCGTCTGTTACCCTTTATGCGGTCCCACGGAGGCGAGACATCATTCTGGCCGGACCTGGCATCATGCCATTACGAGTGATCGACGTTGGATTTGTACAGAGACAATAACGTTGTTTTGGTACCAAAAAATGCTAGCCCCCCAAATTCACCAGAGATTTGTCCGGTGGAAAGATTTTGTACCATAATGACGGTCAAAGTTCGAAAATTGTCCCAGGAGCAGGAATTGACGAAAGAATGAAAGAAAGTGACCAAAAAAGTCAGCTCCACCATTGCTCAAAATGTAATGAGGGGTCTTAAGGGAAAAGTGCGGGCTTTCAGCGATGGAAAGAAAATTGACTAAAGTAATTATGCCAAAACATAATCCATACGTATTAATTTATTTCCTGAAAGTTTCAAGAAATTCTTACTTAAAAAAAATTTGGCGAACACTTTTGTCTGGTGCATTTTGTTTGGGTCCAGGCCTTCGACACTGACATAAAGAGTACAGCAACGTATAATACACAAGAAACAGATTCAAAAAGGTACAATCAGCATGGACCAAGGCAACGAATAAGGCCTGACAATTGGATACTCTGGACGTGAAACTGCCGATCTCTTAATTTTCGCGTGAAGAACTGCAAGTTCGACATCATAGCGCTGCAGGAGGTATGCTCTAACAGATCAACGGTGCATACGTTTCTGGATCGCCATACCATCTAGGGAACGCACATTAATTACGTCACGCAAAAAAAAAATTATAATTAAATTTCTTTTTCAAGTTCAATTAGTATAAAATTCAGGAAAAATATTCAGTTTGGCTTCCGCTTTTCCAAATCCGAATTGCCGGGCCTTACGCTTGACCCCTGCCATCAGATTTTGAACAGCCACCTTGTCCACCTTCTTCGCCGCAGAAAGCCAGTTTGCCTTGAACTGCTGCTCGTCCTTAGCAGTTTTTTGGTCTTCTTTAGGTTCCGCTTGACAATAGCCCAGTATTTCTCAATTGGGTGGAGCTCTGGCGTGTTGGGAGGGTTCTTGTCCTTGGGAACCACCTGCACGTTGTTGGCGGCGTACCACTCCATGGCCTTTTTACCGTAATGGCAAGATGCAAAATCCGGCCAAAACAGTACGGAACAACCGTGTTTCTTCAGGAAAGGTAGCAGACGTTTATTCAAACACTCTTTCACGTAAATTTCTTGGTTGACAGTCCCGGAAGCTATGAAAATGCTGCTTTTCAAGCTACAGGTACAGATGGCTTGCCAAACCAGATATTTCTTTGCGAACTTTGACAGTTTCGTGTGCTTGAAAATATCTGCTACCTTTCCCCTTCCTTTTGTCGTATAAAACTCCTGTCCCGGAAGCTGCTTGTAGTTGGCTTTGACGTAGGTTTCGTCGTCCATTACCACGCAGTCAAACTTCGTCAGCATCGTCGTGTACAGCCTCACAGTGGCACAATTCTGAAAAAAGACGGTCAAAAACATTTACACCCTGTTGTCATCATTTTTTCGAATTGGTGTCTTCAAAAGAGTTGCTCAAAATAATATTTCGCATCTTTTGAAAAAACACGCCTAACCTTTCATAAGGGTTTAACTACACTTTCGAATCATAACTTTTTCCAACACCGAGATAACGGGTTGTCATCTTCGACAAAGTTGTAGAGCAGGTAATTTTAAGAAAAGTTGCTGAAGACACTAAGTTTCTAGAGCCCAACGTTAAAGAGATATTGAGACGTTTATTGGCCATCTGATGATTTGTCCTCAGACCGGTCAATCCGGAACAGGTTCCTGTGGAGCGTCGAGTGGTCAAGAATATTTTCAATAGAAAACCATGGCAATATGGGTTTCAAAATTCATGAAATTTCTCCAGTAGGTTATTTCTTAACGTTTTGTGGCTATCTGAAGATTTGTCCTCGGACCGGTCTTTCCGAATAAAGCTTCCAGGGGGTCTCGAGTGGCCAAGAACAATTTCAGTAGACACCCCTGACAATATTGCTATCAAAATTCATGAAATTTCTCCAGTAGGATATTTTCCAACGTTTTGAGGCCATCGGATGATTTATCCTCGGACCTGTTTCTCCGGAACAGGTTTCCGTATGGCCTCAACTGGCCATGTTTATTTTTACAAGGAAAATCTGGCAATATGGGCTTCAAAATTCATGAAATTTAACCAGAAAAATATTTCACAACATTGTGTGACCATATGATACTTTGGCCTCGGAAAGATCATCTCGAAACAGGTTCCCGTAAGGCCTCGAGTGGCGATGAACAAAACTGGCCACAAAACGATGAGATATATCCTATATGTAATGAATTTTGATAACCACATTGTCAAGGTTTCCTTCAAAAATGTGCATGACCACTCAAGACCCCACGGGAACCTGTTCCGGATTGACAGGTCCAAGGATAAATCATCAGAAGGCCACTCAACGTTGAAAAATATCCTACTGGAGAAATTTTATGAATTTTGATACCCATATTGCCAGGGTTTTCTTCTGAAAATGTTCTTAACCACTCGACGCTACACAGGAACCTGTTCCGGATTGACCGGTTCGAGGATAAATCATCAGATGGCCACTAAACGTTGAAAAATGTCCTACTGGAGAAATTTCATGAACTTTGATACCTATATTGCCCGACTTTCTTTCAAAATGTGTTTATGGCCACTCTAGGACCCACGAGAACTTGTTACAGAATGGCCGTTCCATGAACAAGTTGGCACAATAGAATATAAATAGTTTCTAGGAATTATTCCAAACATTCTGACATACATTCCTGCAAATTCAATAGATGTTCCGATATTGTATCTCCGTACCGGAACACAGCCCCGGTAACCCGGATTCACGGGAACCAGATGCATTCAAATGGTCATTGATGATAACGTCCCTAAAGCGAATGAGTTTTGGAACCTAACGGTGCCAAAAGAATTAAGATCGGTCAATGAAAGCCAGAGTTATAATCATTTGAATTTGGTGGGTACCCGGGTACCCTGTCGATCACTTAAGGGGTAAAAAAAATCGAAGTCCCCCCTTCGGCCCCCCTTGCTACTATACGAAATGTTTTAATGCAAAAAGCTGCCTTCCAACTATTATTAAGATGTCACTGAATTTCAGCTTCCTGGTTTAAAATAAACTATGAAAATTCGTAATGTAAAACATGAAAAGGTACCCGAGTACCCTGTCGAGCACATAAGGGTTAAGTTGCCCGTTGTAATTCGCTCTATGTTCAATGTTCAATCTGTACAACCTCGAGTTGAAAACGGTGTAATTTTCTTTTAAAAGTGTGGAATGGTACAGACAGAAGCGTTGCCAGCGAACCCAACTCTTTCAGGAGAAAAGCACCGCCAGAAAGAGGAGGAGTGTGAGGAGGTAGAACAGCTGCTACGCTCACATAAAATGTAGAAGTTCTACCAGAAAATTAACACATTCCACAGAGGTCTCGTGTCGCGAGTTGAAATGTGTCGGGATATGGATGGGAGTATTCTGACAAACTATTGTGACCGAAACGCGTAAGCAGCACTTCGAAGATCATCTAAATGGAGTACATGAACGAATACTCTAGATAGGATATGTTGCGAGAATGCCGAGCAAGTATCCTGCGAAAATGGTTTTCGATAGGAATTCGGCTAGTACAAGACGACCAGGGGTGCAACGAGCAAGATGGTTATACCAGGTTTAGCAAGATTCAGGGAGTGCCCATGGGATTGTAAGGGAGCAGCCATGAACCGAGAGCGTTGGAGGGATATTATGTATCCGGTAATGTTATAATGATGTTGTGTTTCAATGAAGTATCAAGTTTCCTTGAATCCTAAGTCTATGCCGTAGCAACATTTTAAGGTCTTTCTTCGTATTGGTTTTACGGCTACCCTGTAGGGCCTGCATCAATCCCTCTCTCGTAGGAGGACCATCGTACACAGAACTTTTCAGAGTCTCAAGCTGGCACGAGGATGATGATCAGCTACTGCTAACGTGTGGAACAGCGCTGTTTTGAGCTGTCCATGACCTGAAAAAACAGACGCTCAGATAGGCTGTATCCATCAAAGAAATTTATCCCACTGAGGTTGGTAACCCGATCTTGCCTATGGTTTCTCGTATCCCAGTTGGCACCACGGTGAGATACCGTCGGATAGAAGCTACTTGACAAGAGGTTATAAAGCACAATTAGGTCTTTTTTAGACCTACCCATACCATTTATCAATTATCTTCGGAACCAGGAAACACGAAATTTGTGTCTATTGACTTGTGTCTAAACTGACATTTTGGCAGCACTGCTCACTTTTTATTCACCGCAAAAGAGCCCGTGGCTGCCGATGTTTTCGAGCAGCTGTTTCCGATGTTTGTGTTTACGGTTCCTCTGCTGTCTCTGGTTTTCTCTTCGGCTGGCTGTTTGCTTGCTTGTAGATGGGATGGTAGCTGCAAATTGAACTGATTGGAAGCGGAATTAATTTTGTGAAATTTATGCGAGTAGCGTCCTGCGGCTGGTGATTTGGTTTGTAGAATATTGAATCCAGCCATTCCATTTTGGCTACTATGGAAAGTCTATATAATGCAGAGACATAGCTTTGAAGATGTCGGAGTGACGAAATTCGATTTGATTTGCTAAGAATCCTTCCATTAGTGCACTTCCAGCGCCAGTCCAGTTCTTTCTTCTTTTTTTTCTATGAAATCGATTGAGCAAGTTACCGTTTTTCAAAGCCAACCAGAAAGCGAACAGAACTTTCTGCTCTTATCAAACACACCTTAGGCGAAAAACTTTTTAAATATGCTTCCTCCTTATTCGCACCGGATTTTCCCGGGTCAGGAGAAAAAAAACTCAATTTCCAAGCAGTCATGCTCCATTCATAGCAACCACGCGAAGCGATAAAGTTGAGAATTGACTAACTACATATAAAGGATAACTAACAGGGCGAACTGCCACTGTCCGCTGAGGAAGGAAACTGCACGAGAACTAACCAGAATCCAAAACCGGGAAAGTTTCCGTCCGGTTCTCTAATTGAAATGTTTCAACGGCAGAAGTGTGAAATTAAGAGTGGAAATCTAGGTCGATTGAAGATCCAGTTCGGCTTTCAACAGTGGAAAGTGTGTTTGTTTTTTGCATTATGCTTCCTTTTTGGGGGAAAAATATTGAACGGAAATGCCTGATTGCATTTAATAAGATTCGTTCAAAAGGGCCACCAGAGGATCAAAGTAGGTTAGGCTGACTATCTGACGTGTTGATTTTCAAGCTGTGTTTTTGCTCTCTTTGATTTTCAAACCATTTGTGTTCAATGAATTGACTGTTTCATCAAGTGTTGCAAACAAGTTACAGCCTAATTATAAAAACTCAAGATTTAGTTGCAATATTTCTCTAGTCCAGTTCTGGAATGACCATGTTCACTTATTGAAACAACAACCAGATAAACTAATAGTGCCGCATTGAATTATACCTGCTACCTTAATTCTCCCACATTCGCTGCTTATTTTCCATAAATTTTTCTTTTCGGCTCTGTGAATTCCGAGACGATAGACCAATCTCACCGGATAATGAACACAATCAGTTTACAGCTTGTACCTCCCACGGTGGCAACCGGAAAATCCGAGTGTTTATTCCCTTACCTGCCCATCAACGGCCTTACCGCAGTGTGGAATGTGAATTATTTTACCGAGTTCTAAGCCGGTGGATTGTTGGGTTGAGATTAAGATTTTTTCTTAATTTTCAAACCTTCACCTGCCTGCACCTGTGCCTCCAAACGGAAAGACCAAGCGCCGGTTGGTGCGGAGCACGCTCGACGGGAGCTCCACTAATCCAACCTCGGGTGAAACGAATCAGTGTTGATTTGCCGAGATGTTTATAAACTTTTTATACTCGTTTCTCTAGCAGTGAGCGTCAGTTATGGTAGGATTAGTTGTGTGCAGAAAAGAAAAAAACACCTCCACGGGAAACGAAGATACCCACCTGTAGCAGGCCAATAGTGTGGTGGAAATGGAATGGAATAAAGATTAAAGTAATTAAGATGGTACGGTGAAACGAGCCCCTGGCAGCGAACCAAACGCGGTGGGAGATTTCTCGCTTAATTATCAATTAGAAGCTTCTAAACAGTTTGGGGTCGGAAGCCGTTTCGCATTCCGGAGCGTTCGAACATACAGCTCTTTAATAATATACCTTCTTAGATGGAACGAAAGTTCCTCTTTTGCACTAAATTCACCCGCTAAAACTCACTGCTTCCCGAAATAACTTGTAACCTTCGGAGAACGCAAACACCTTCGTCAATCTTGCCTAATCCCACAAAACGACTCAGGTTAAATCACGTTCAACTACCGCGTTCGCTGTGCCACATCCACGTGTCACTTGCCATTGACATACATCCACATTTCCGGTTCCTTCCGATTTCCCGTAAGCCAACTGGGGCTCAAGCCAAGGTTGGTGGGAAGAATCGAACCGTGTTTTGGAAAACGTTTCGATTCAGCGTGCACGCGGGAGATGTTGCCGGAGCGCGTTGGATAGCGATGGTGTGAGAGAGATGGCTGTCAGGTGTGAAAATTGCTAAATCTATTTAGCGACAACAACACCGCCGTGTGCGATGGGAGCTGAAACGAAAATCGATGCATGTCAGATAAGCAAACGAGCTAAAGGAGAGTGATGAGTGGAGGAGCGCGTTTAGCTTTTAAGGGTTGTTTGGAACATAGCTTGATTTAGCGAATTTTCTCGGTGCCTCGGTTAGACTAAATAAAGCGTATTTGTTGAGAAAATGGGCATAAAAACATTTCATGTACATATATGAGAGCGGTTCAAATGATCGATCCGGCTCTACCGAACTCAATCGATTTCAAATACCGCCCTAGATAGTTTTCCAAAATGACAACTTCTTTGGTTGCGAACTCGAATGACTTTAAGGGCATCTTCAGCGGCGGTCTATTTTTAGATTAACTTTATACTTGATTTGCATAAGCGAAACTTGAATTGAACTAGCTAAAATAGACCAACTTTGCGTTCCTCGCACCGGTATTGTATTTCTTTTTGTTAAACCCGCCAACACCTGTCATCTTGTCAATCATTCAACATCAGGGTTGAATTTTTTTTTTTAGAGATCGAAGATTTTTCACAAACATTTTGCCATTGATTAGTTTGACAAAAGCATTTTTAATGCCAGTAGTGCGTCGTTAGCTGGCGACAAGGAATATTTGTATTTCCTCTGGCTGAAGATAAGTGTGTAAATGCATGCATGTCTAGGGATTTTTTTCATAAGGGCGAATCTGCAATTGAGAGACTCTCTTTGATTACTTTCTCTTTCATTCATATTCCTTTCAGCGTTACGTTTTTCATTCAACTATTTGTAGAGCATGGTAGCCAGCACTGTTGTGTTTCTATCTGTACTAAAGAATCCATCAAAAGATTAATAACGACGCTGTAATAAATGAAAGAGAGCGAGAGAGAGAGAGACCTCTCATTGTTAGATTCGCTCTTTGAAAAAAAATCTGAGATATCATTAAAACGATATTAGACAATGCTGATTTGTTGTTTGGCAGCGGATAAACAAGAGTCGAAAAAGAGAGGATCACAACCTGGATGACGCCCCAACATCGATCGTGATTTTCGGTTTGGTCATCAGAAGCTGTTCCAGGACTACTTTAACGACACGCAAACCTATAACGAGAAGCACTTTCTGCGTTTCCTCATGTCAAGTGAGGTGTTCCTGGATATTATGCGACAACTAGAGTCAAGTAGAGGCTTCTCTAAATTTATCTGTATTAGCTATTTGTAAGTGCATATCATGACCAATCTATCAATAAACAGATTGTTTTCTTTGAAGACTTCATTATTTTTCATTTCCGAGCAATCAAAATACTATTCGGAATCTTGGAACCTCCACATTTCGAAATGCAGTGGCATTAAAAAAACTAAGACAAGCATTCGTTATTTAAGAATGAAGCGAAACGGCAATTCACTAGCACCAGGAGCAACTAGATGTAATTATCAGCATTTGAGGCGAGCAACAAAACTTTTTGTCCACCGTCAGCATCACACGCAGCAAACACGGTTACTTTTCGGCTCACAAATATTCCTCAGAATATACTCAATAAAATTGAGTTATTGTTTAGTAAAAGCTGAAATTTTACTCAATAATTGGTATTATAAAGTAGCGTGTAGTGTTTTGGAACAGCAGTTTTCTTGTTCCAAATTGCTGCAAGAATAGATAAAAACATATACCAGTTTTAAAATGATGCAAAATAGATCTTGTATAAAACAAAATTTACAACACCGGTGCAGCGATGTTATTGCGTTTGGTCTAAAAAATAAATCCAATCCACGATTTGCATCGCCGTTGAAGATGCCCCAATGATTTGAAGCTAGGACAGGACCTGCCAGCTCAGAAAGAGGTGTCCTCTTATAAATTTGTGTTTGCTATGGTACGGGGGTCGCTTCGGGGTTGCCAGATACGTTTACACAGTAATCCCATTGAAAAAAATAAGTAATTAAAAAAAAACAAAATCTTACTTATGTTCTTTATGTTTCCAGTAAGTATTATTTTTAGGAAGAGCGATCCAAAAACCCAACAGTTTATCATATTATAGTATGAGCAAACATGTGATTTTCACAACTTACGGTATTAATGTTTATTTTTTGCTATCTTCGGGGAAACAATATGGATGAACTTTGAGGATTAAAAACGCGCAACAAGATGATCTCTATATTTTTCAAACAGATTAGAATTTCTCAATTATTATTACAAATATGTTTTGGAACAAATTAAAAATTCAAAAAAAAACATAAAACATTCTCCCTTCACTACTCCACTGTCACAACATGAAGAAAAATTGGTTTTTTTCGAAATATATTGTCAGAATAAAACAAGCATGAAGACTGTAGCAAGTAAGTGAAAAAATATTATCAGCATCTAGGATTCACTGAAAAAGAAACGATTTATCAGCTTCTCATGCTCGCCGTTGCTTTTCTCGCGAAAACTGCTGTGAGCATATAATAGTCTCTCGCTTCTCACATTCTCATCTGTTTCTCCAAGCGGGTGAAAAAGGACGTTTCTCTTCTCAAGTAGGCGAAAATTTCGGTCTCTGATAGAAAGTGAAGCTTTGATAGTCGGAGTTTGCACCCTTTAGACTCTCCGTCATTGTGATACATTGATTGCTTGCAAACAGTACTCTTATTCGCTAGACTTTTCTACCCGTATCTCGTAATGTAGAAGACCGCATAAAGCACTCCTTGGTCCAGCACCTCACCGAAAACTTCCTGCAGGATTTCGTAATCCATATCTACTGCATCACTGCTGTCGACAACTGTCATCTGTCGATCTGATGCTGTTGTATTTGTTCGTTGGATTGCTGACGACGCTGGGATTGAAAATCTGTCATTCCTACCAGATGTTCCTGGTTGTCAAATGATTATGACGAATTCGGAAAAGGAGCAATATACACAACAGGAGCAATATATACTGCGATAACGTTACTGTTTTCAAGTTCCTTCCGAAATCCTGTGGTGTAGGGTGACGTTGCTTGGATCGTTTAACTGGAAAAAGGCTCTCCAGACAGTCTTGAACAAAGCGGGAAGTGAAGATCCCCTTGTGATCACTTGCAAAAAATCGTAAGATCAGTCGGATAATGGCTTTCGTGCATATTACTAGTCCAGTCTTTCACAGTTTCCATCGGCCTAATTCACCAACACGTACATCGTATATTAAACGAGTAATATTTTCCAGCCGGTTTATTGTCACCTGTAGTTAGGGGTAAAACAAATGGAACCGTTACATTCCAATGCGATACCAAGAAGGTATGAATTGAAAATATGTGATTCAAATGAATACTTTTTGTAATGAGTTCTTATGAAAATTTTAGCCTCTCATGGTAATCCTGGGCGTATCTCCTGAAATTCATAAATACTAATACACCTAGCATAAACAGGGTGACTAGTAGTTCGTATTACACCAAAAAGGAGGTGATAGATCTCATTTTCAGTCTTAAATGAACTTAAATATCTGCATTTGTTCAAGTTGTCAGAAACGAAAAAAGTGAAAAAGCAGTGACTACAGCCTCTCCAGCTCTGCTTTGGCCTGATATGGCATCTGGTCGCTATGCGAAATCCGTCCTGGAATGCTATAAGGTACAAAAGGTCAATACGTGCCAAACACGTGCCAAATACGTGCCAAATATGTGCCAAAAAAACAGAAACTCACCAAAGTGTCCAAAACTTCACCCAATAGAGAAGTACCGGGCTCTAGTTGAGCGAAAATTCTTCGAAACGAAGATAAAAGCAAATTTACCGATGATTTCAATAGAAGATGCAGAATCGTCACAGTGGGCCTATCTGAGTGTACTGTACGGAACCTGATGGCGGGTTTACCACAGAAAGTTCAAGAATTTTACAGCAAGAAGTAATCGTGCTTTAATTAATAAAGTAAATTTGAAAACATTCAAGTGATCAAAACTCAAGGAACCAACAACGTACACGGTTGATCAAAACGTCAAACACAAGGGTATTTATTTAGCTTTCAAACAATACATAACAAGTCATTACATTTTACCGTTTTGAACGAGCTGCACATCATGATCTGCACAGTCGCTGGTGACACTGTACCGGCGATCTTAAGGTCTGTATTCGCAATAATCCGGACACCTCAAAACATGAATGAAACATAAGTTTCGTTTTACATTTCCGTCGTAGTTGTTTATTTCAGATTCATGGGATGTGTTTTACCAATTCGTGAAGACAAAACATAGTTATTGGGTAGTTGCATAAAATTTTCGAACTTTGCGTTTAACTCCGTCCATTAGGGTTTGAACGGACTCTTCAGAAATCGTCGAAGCCGTCTTTGTCCAAATTTGCTGGAAGTGTTTGGTGTCTTTGATTCTTTGCTTCTTTCCAGATAAGCTTCCGCTTCATCAGAGCCCAATATCTCTCGATTGGTCGTAGCTCTGGGGCAATTTGGCGGGTTTGAGGTTTTGGGTACAATGTTCACTTGATTTTCTTGGCAGCACTGCATCACAGTGTTAGCATAGTTGCATGATGCCAAATCGGGCCAGAACAAAGGTTTTTCTTTCTGACTTTTGATGAACGGTAGCAATCGCTTCTGCAGACACTCTTTCTGATAGATCTCCTTGTTGATTGTGCCTGTAGTGACGAAAGATTTACTCTATTTGCCACACGTGCACATTGCTTGCCACACAAGGTATTTTTTTTTGGAAATTTCGATACCTTCTTAGTTGTGAAATGCTCAGCTGTAGCATTTCCGGCCATAGCAGAATAAAAATCCAGCCCTGGAAGCTGCTTGAAATCCTCCAGGACATAAGTTTCATCGTCCATAACAACGCATGAAAATTTCGTCAAATATTCGCAGTACAAACGTCGAGCCCGTGATTTTGCTGCCAAGTTTTGTTTGTCGTTGCAACTTGGAACTGCTTTTACTTTATACGACTTAAGTCCCAAACGTTGTTTGGATTTTTGGACAAAACCCAGGCTACATCACTAATTTACAAACCACCGTTCGAATGGAGAGATTTGGGTTTTTCGTTAATATCCTTTCCACCTTTCGGTCCATGACAGGATCAGCGCGTCCAATGTTTTTGTCACTTCTAGGTTTCCTCTCCACCGTCAAACGTTCCGAAAATGATTTCAGCACATCGTGAACAGTGGATTTAGGCAAATCCAATATTTTTGAAAGGTTGCGTAATGACAAGTCAGGATTTTCCGTACGCCCGTAAAAAATTTGCTCGTGCATTTGTTTTTCTTTCGTCTCCATCTTGAATACTAAACATGAAACGTAAACATCAATCATAGTCTTTTTCATCATAGACTCTCAGCTATACCACAGTGAAATTTTTCATTCCTACGTGCAATATTTCAACAGTTACAATGATTTGAAGGTGTCCGGATTAATGTGGATACAGCTTTTATTTCACTTTAAGTGCATTTGTTGTGCATTTGTCTCTTCCTTACCGCATCCTCAAAGTTTTCGCTTGACAATTGCCCAATATTTTTCGAACGGTCTGAGCTCAAGGCAATTTGGAAGACTAATCTCTTTGGCGACAAAATTAACATTGATTGCAGCATACCATTCTAGTACCTCCTTAGAGTAGTGGCAGCTTGCTAGATCCGGCCAAAACATAACGTTGGTCTTGTGTGGCCGAATAAAGCGTAAAATCCACTTTTTCAGACAATCTTTAATGTACCTTCGGCGTCATTGTGTGAGATGTGATTAAAACCTTGGTTTTAAGGCCACAACTACAGATTCCTTGTCAAATCATTAGTTTTCGAGCAAACTTATCAGCAAAAACAAATGTATACCTGGAAGGGACATTCCCACGACCAATTGCCAGGTAAAATTTTCGTCCGGGGATTTGTTTATAATCCATTTTGACTTATGTTTCGTCATCAATTAAAATAGAGCCATCGAATTTCATCAACACTCGTTCGTATAGTAATCGTGCTCGCTTTTTGGCCACTAAATTTTATTTCAGCGAGCGATTTGGATGTTAACTGGTATAATAAGACTTTTGTCCATGTTTTTAAAGAATGTTACGCACGGTGGAAAAGTTGAAATCTCACGTACCTAAACAGTTTTCTCCTCAGCTCTTTGTCCTTAGTGCCACTTTAATGATAGATGCGCTGTGCTCTATCCACACCCAGAGTATCCTTGTAACGTTTGACTACAGGACACACAGTTGACTTTGGGAATTTTAATACTTTTGCTATTTTTGAGGCAGACCACGACGTTTGTGCACAATTAGTTTTCTTTTCTCAAGTTCCATGGTCCGTAATTCGAGCTGCGACAATCAATCGAGAAAAACATTTCGCCAATATCTTTGTCAATAAAACATAAATAAACGCTTGTCAAAAAATTGGTTTTCCAACCACCAGGAACGTGCTGGTGTATTAAACCCGTGCGTCCAGCTTTACTTTGAATCGAGCTTTTTTTTTTTTTTATTCCGTGTCGGGTATTTTCGTCACTGCGACCAATTTTTAGATTTAT
Source organism: Aedes japonicus (assembly GCA_034211315.2). Classification (NCBI taxonomy): domain Eukaryota; kingdom Metazoa; phylum Arthropoda; class Insecta; order Diptera; family Culicidae; genus Aedes; species Aedes japonicus. The sequence continues at coordinate 80,575 of JASCZW010000920.1, forward strand.
TGTGAAATATCCCCTTTTTGTTGTTGCTTTAGTTATTTTCAGCATGACGCATCACTATTGATAGAAGTGATTGCCAAAGTCTGACCTAAAGCATTGTCCCAGCATGGTATAACGCTCCGAATAAAGTGTACTACCGTACTGGGGTTTGTTCTCCAAATCTCAAGGGGTTCTAGTAGCCCTTTGTTAAAAAACTTCAGCCTTTTATTGAAAATTGCCGGGCAGTGGCATAACAAGTGTTCCGAGTCTTCTCTATCCATGTTACAAAATCGACATGAATCATCTTGAAGTTTTCCTATCAGCTTCAAGTGATAACGGCTCGGACAGTGACCGGTTATAAGGCCTGTATATATTGTTAGATCTTTTTTGGTAAGATCTAGTAACTTGCGAGTCATTGAAATGTTTGAAGTAATGAACCCCTTTGATTGCCTGGCTTTGAAAGTGTTGTTCCAGTTTGTCTCCACTTTTAAGCATTCCCAGGTTTTCATCTCCATTCTAAGAGAAGAAGCAGATACACCACAAAAGGGTTCAGGTCCTACAAACTGATGAGACGATCCGAGTCTTGCTAGTTCATCGGCTTTCTCGTTTCCATCAATTTCAGAATGACCAGGAACCCAGTACAAATTGACTTGATTACGACAAGACAATTTCTGAAGTGATTGAACACATTCCCAAACATGTTTGGACCTGCATATTGCTGATTTTAAAGTATTCAAAGCTGCTTGACTATCCGACAAAATGCATATATTTGAATATCTATAGTTTCTGCGTAAGCATATAGCAGAACATTCCAGAATTGCTTGAATTTCAGCTTGGAATACAGTTGGCCACTTTCCCATTGGGATTGAAAGGTTAATCCCTGGGCCAGTTACCCCAGCTCCCACTTGATTGTTCATTTTCGAACCGTCTGTATAGAAAACAATCGATCCTTGGCGGAGGTTTGGGCCACCTCTTGCCCACGAATCACGCCCAGGATCAATAACTTGATATGAACAATCAAAGTTGTATTTTTTCTCCATCCAATCTTCGTTGTTCATAACTAAAGGATTGAATTTTACAATTTTTAGAATGCTAAGATGTCCTATTAGATCACCTTCTAAAAGGTTCGCAAACCTTCTGATCCTTGGTGCGCTCTTTTCAGCTTCTAACTGTATGAGTTGATGCAATGACAACATAAAAAGTAATGCATCCAGTGCCTTCGTTGGTGTACTTTTCATTGCACCGCTAATTGAACAAGCTGCTAGTCTTTGAAGTTTTTCTAACCTTCTTTGTGCAACAGTTTCTTTTGTTTTTGGCCACCAGACCAATGAAGCATAGGTAATCTTGGGTCACACAATTGCCGAATAAATCCAATGGATCATTTTTGGCCTTAGTCCCCATTGCTTACCAAATGTTCTTTTGGCTGTCCATAGAGCATTTATCGATCTGTTGATTGTCTGCTCTAAATGAAAGTTCCAATTTAGTTTGCTGTCAAGAAATACGCCAAGGTATTTGACTGTATTTGACAGTACCAAATGTGTGCCTTTCAACCTTAAGTTCTCAATACAGTATTTTCTCTTCTTTGTAAATGGCACAATAGTAGTTTTAGAAGGGTTTAAGTTCAAGCCTTCCTTATCACACCACGAAGATACATAATTTATAGCACTTTGCATTCTGTTTGCAATGATACAGTCGTATTTACCGCGTACTATTAAGACTATATCATCTGCGAAGCCAACTACTTCAAACCCTAGGGTTTTCAGATTTTTAAGGAGATCATCAACTATTATAGACCACAATAAAGGTGATAATACGCCTCCTTGTGGACACCCTTTAACAGCTCTAATACTGATGGATGAGCTTCCGAGGTTTGCTGATATTTGTCTATTTGATAACATCTCGTTAATCCAATCGACAATACATTTGTCGAAACCAAGTTTCATCATTGCTTTAACCATTGAACTATGAGATGAATTATCAAATGCTCCTTCAATGTCTAGGAACGCAGCTAGTGAGATTTCCTTAGCTTGAAATTTTTTTTCTAGTTTAGTAACAACCGCATGCAACGCTGTTACCGATGATTTACCTTCCTGATAAACAAATTGATGTTTACTCAGAGGAGTTTTAAGTAAATATGTTGACTTAATGTATTCATCAATAATTTTTTTCCATTGTTTTAAGTATAATTGACGATAAGCTTATGGGCCTATAGGATTTAGGTGAACTTTTATCCTTTTTATTAGCCTTAGAATAACGTCCACGCACTTGTCGCCACGCTGTCGGAAGGTAGCTTAATGTTAAACTTGTCCGAAATAGTTTTGT